>CACVCL010030599.1:0-45559 GCA_902729485.2 Mus minutoides
GATCTTATTATGTAGCCCAGGCTGGCCCCAATTTTCTGTTCTTTCCTTGTTTTTGTTTTTCTTGTTTGTGTGTTTTTAGGTTTTTTTGTGTTTGTTTTGCTTTGTTTTTTGCTTGTTTGGTTTGTTTCTGTAGTCCCGGCTGACCTGAAACTCACTATAGACTGGTGTCAAACTTGCTGAGATCCACTGTTTCCTCCTCATGAGTTCTGGGGTTAAAGGCATGTGCCACCATGCCCAACTGGCTCCAGACTCTTGATCCTCCTGCTTCTGTCCCCCAATGCTGAGATAAGGGCAGGTCTTGAATTTCAGATTTTGAGGATAAGCTGTGGAGTCAGATTTTTTTTTTCTTTTGAAAACTAGGGATGAGTTTAGGACCTTCCACTAAGCACTCTACTCTGAGCTATAAAACTCTAGCCTGGTCCCTGTTCTGCTTAAGCAACAAATTCACTTTGTTCCTAGCTGAGGAACACCTCCTTCCTGTGCTATTTATTACTGACAGAACTATAAAATAACCAGTGGAATATTGTATTGCAAATGCCTTTTTGGGGCTGCGGGGATGGCTCCAAAGAGCTCTCCTTGCAAGCTGGAGGACATTTGTTCAAGCCCCAGACTCCACACTTTAAAAAGCTGGCTGTGGCCATACCTGCTTGTGATCCCCATGTTAGGGAGATGAAGCCAAGCAGGGTCCTAGTTTTCTTTGGCTAGCCAGCCTTCATTATTTAGCTTTATGATTTCAATGAGAAATTCTTCAGTTAATTTCTTTCTTTAAGAAAAAAAGTGAAGCAAGGGGCTAGGTATGGTGGGTGGCTCACAGCTTTAGTCTCTGCTGAGGCAGGGGAATTATCCCTTATTCAAGGGTAGCATGGGCTATATATAGCAAGACTGTGCTTTGAACAATCAATCAAACAAAACCAATAAAACACCAGAAAGAGAAACTAAAAGCAAACAGACAAACAAACAAACAAACAAACAGAGACATAATATCGCTTTATAGCCCAGCCTGGCTCCAAGCCCCCTGAGGGCTGGGATTCCGGATGTGCACTACCACACCTGTTTCTCCTGTTAGGCCCCTACTGGCCCATCTTAAACCTACTAGAAACCTAGATTTCCCAAGGTGATCCAGCTGCAAGGAATTAAGACTATCCAAAGTAAATAGAATACATCCAAGCAGCAGATTTATTCTACATCAGTAGATGTCGGAGTGAGCACTATAAGCCCAGATAGCTGTTATATGAGGAGTGTGACCCAGTTCCTAAAGTAATGAGGAGATACCAGTTAGAACCAAAACCACCAGCATCCAGAAAAACCCACCATGTATCTATCCCCCACCCCAGAGGGAAGCTGCAGAGACTCAGAGTGGAAGTGATGTCACAGAGCAGACATCCCACAGTCTATGAGCAAATCTGCCCATACTGCATCAAGGAGGAAGTCATGGAACCCAGGCTATGTCCCGGCTCGGCCATTTCCTCACTCTGTGACCTTGGGGAAATCACCTGTCTGCACAGTAGCTTCCGTGTCTGGGAAACAGAGATTGAGAGTCCCCGCCTCTCTGAGGAGCACTCAGAGATCAATGGATGCGATAGACTTCATTTCCTCCAGTCTAGACTGCAGCCAGTTTTACTATACTCAAAAATTTTCAGGTGGAAAAAACCCTATCATTACAAAGTGTGTTCATTGGAAACCATTCATTCACGTTTCAGTGAATCAGAATGTTAACGATACTCATACCTGGCCGGGCGTGTAGCTGAGGACAAGGAAGGGACAGTGAGCTAAGAGGCCTCACAGTCTCAGTCCTCAGTCTCTTCAGAGAAAAGAAAGAAGACACCACAGAAGTATATAGCTCAGGGGCAGAACATGTCCTAGTGGGAGACCCAGGCTTTCAACCCTAGCGCCACCAAAGTCAGCAGACAGACAAGACACTCTGGCAATGTCCGCTGGGTTTTGTTGGAGAATTCCAAGAACATTTTGAATTTCTGATGGCATCCTTAGAAGAAACCTGGTATCTTGATCAAATGCCGTTGGGCATGTGGATATCATAACAATATAAGGCTCTTCCCACCCCCACATCCTGCTCTTTTTGATACTAGATCTTACTTTGTAGCCTAGGCTGGTCTTCTACTTGTTATACAGTCCAGGCTGGCCTCAAATTTGAAGATATAACTCCGCCTTCCAAGTGCTGGGTTTCTGGGTATGAAGCCACCAAGCTCTGCAAGTCCTGAAACCAGCCTCAGTGTCAGAATCAATAGTCAAATGAGTGCGTGTGTCTGTGTATGTGCACGCACGTGTGTGTATGCACGCATATGCGTGTGTTTGTCTGTATGTGTATGTACATGTCTGTGTGTGTCTGTGTACATTCCCTAAGAGCCCTTGACCTAGAAATTTGGATTATGAGAAATATTCCTGGTGACTCTTTTTGTTGTTGTTTTTTAAATTTCCCATGAGCATACAAAGTAACGGGTCCCTTATGCCATTTTCACACCTGTGCCATTGTGCTTTGTGTACAGCCAGATCTGGGAAGTGTCGCCTTAAGGGTCCCTGTAGCACTCCACCTTTTTTCCCTGCGAGGAACCTTTTAGATGCAGGAGCCGAAGCTAGTCTTGTGGTTACCATGGCACACATGCCTAGTCCTGACCCAGTAGGGGCAGCAGGAATTCGCTTACTGGCCCAGCCTCCCAAGGTTTATTCTGAATTTCTGCAAGGACAGTACGTCTCACTTGGGTCTACAGACTGCCTGCATCCAATCACCCGAAGACTCAAGGGAATAGACTCAAAATTTGAGTTGAAATCTGCATTTTACACAACCGCACTGGTGATTTTTAAGCACAGTTAGATTTTGGAACTATTGTTATTTGACAATCTCATGAACCTGTACAGAGTGAATTCAGGGTCCAAACAGGTGATTAGTGCTGCCTGAGTCAAAGGCGGGCCTCTTGCTGCATAATAACCATCCGTGCACATGAGTGGCCCTGGGTCTTGCTTCCAGTTCGCCTGGTAGGGTCTTCCCTAGGGAGACGTGCTTGGGCCCCAAATACTCTCAAGTACAGCCAGTGTTCTCCCTAAAGCCACATCCCATTCCCTCTTTCAGAAGGCAGGGAACAGAGATATGACCTTACTGACCTGAGATTTGCTCTGTAGACCAGACAGCTTTGAACTTCCAGAGATCCCCCTTACCCCAGCCTCCCAAGCGCTGACATTCCAGCATGCACCCCCACATAACCCCTCCCACCCTTAGTTTAATCTAATTTAGTTTCATTTAGACGCTTTTATTGGGGCTCTTATGAGTTTCCCGATGGCAGTGGTGATCCTAGCTCCTAGCATTCCAGTCCAAGAGCTCCTGAAATTTCGAGAAGGCTTGTAAGTGGATAAGTGTATTTTTCTGGGAGAGAATCCAGGACTGCCGCCAGATTCCCAGAGGCATCCTTGGCCCTAAAGGGAGGAAGATTATGGATCATAACATAGGAATTTTTTAGAAGATTAAACAGTGGAAAGCGATAAGACGAGGGTCTGGGTGGAGGTTTTGGAACTACTGACTGATCCCACAGCAAAGGCAGATTGCCACGTCCCTCGGAGTCACCTCCCTCTCTCTTGCTCCCTCCCGACTTGCTGTGTCTTCCTTTATTTCTCTCTTTCTGTTCTTCTTTGCCCTCAGTTCCTCCCACGCCCTATCTTCCTTGATAACTCCAGCCAGAGGCAAGTTTGTTCCACCTATGGAATACCATTGTATGTGGGAGATTCTTGTTTTTTAAGAGTAAGTGCGTTGGACTTTTAGTGTGTCTCTGGTGAGGTGGAAAGGGCTTTAGGTGCTCGGAAGTCCTTTATGGGTCTGGTTCCTGTTAGGTTTTCTATGGGCAGGATGACGGCCACGTCATGAGTGCTACGAGGACTGTGCAGTCTCATTCCTTCCTCTTGTCCTGTGTTTGGTTCTGATAGAGTGACTGGCCGGAATGTTAGCTCCCTGGCCCCAAACCCCACCCTACAATTGAGATGGGTCCACGGGATTGTTTTCATCTTGTTGCCGTTCACACTGAAGGGCAGAGAATGGAACCACAGGCCGAAGAGGCCGTGGAGCCCGATCAATGGTACGGAGCAAGTGAGAGTCAGTGCTGCCCACTTTCTGCCCATGTGTGGGATCCAACTCTGTGGGCAGGCAGCAGAGCTGGCTGGCCTCCCTGGCCAGAGTTCTGGGGACGAATGCCTGGTGTATGAAATCACTGGCTTGGGAGGTTCTTTAACATTACTGAGCTCTGAGAAGCTTGGAGTTCCGAGAAGTAAAGGATGGAGCCCTGAGGAATGGGCTAGCACGTTCTGCCTGCGACCCACCACGTTCCCGCTCAGCCAGCCTTGTGCTCCTCTCGCTATAGGGGCCGAGGTCAGTGGCCCGTAACATTGAGTAGTCTGCGGAGCACTCCACTGTGGCGGTGGGAGAGCAAATCACGACACTCAGAGGCTCGAGCACTTTGGGAGCACTGACTGTGTGCGTGTGGAGACATCACGACGGAGGGTGGGTCTGCCAGGCAAGCCTCGCATCCTGCACATGAGGGAATGGGCAGTCTCAGCGAGTCACTGAGGCAGAGCACCGTCTAAGGTTGACTGGAGATCCAGGAGCCTGTGGAGGACAGCCAGGTCTTCTGGCTGAGCCATGCTTCCTCCTAGGGCTGTCGTCATAAATTTGCACGTTATACAGTAATTTGGGGATTGACCTGGTGCTCCCCCTGCTTTCTTCCCCATGTCCTCACTCTGGGGTCCAGTGCTGAGATTTCTGAACTCATAACGAAGCAGTCTTCAGTCCTGCTCACTGTTCCAACTCCCAATCCACACTAGTCCTGGACCCCCCATATACTCTGCAGGCGTCCATGCAAGCTCCTCTTTGTGGACAAGTTCTGAGAAAATACTGAGGCTGTTTCCAGCTAAGCAGCAGCAGGCCAGGCCTAGGAAGTCTCTGGAACACCTCCCTGGGGAACACAGGTGAAGTTTTAGGCCCTACAAGGGCACAACAAGAGGTTGTTATTGCTGGCCTGGTGTTAAAAGTTACAGCACAATTACTGTCCTGAGCCCTGCTTTTAGAGGTTAGCCCCTCATAACAAATTCCATCTTGGCTGCATCTTGCTGCATAGATTCTACCAACCTCTTTTCCCTCATATCTGAAAACAAGTGGTAACACCTGCCCTGCTGGACTATCAAAGAATGAAGTAAGATACTGTCTGTATGTGACCTGGCGTGAAGCAGGTGCTCCGCAGAGAGTTACTGTAACCATCACTGCTTATCCTAAAAGGAGAAGCCCCTGGAAGCCACTTGGTTGTGTGCTAAGACAATGTCTCTCAGGTCTCAGGATCTAGGGCTCGTGTGAAAATGAAAATTCTTGTGTGCTAGGTCGGGGATGAGGAAGGAGTGGAGCCGTGAGCATGCTTTGAACAGTGCTCAGGCCCTGCTGCTCCTGGGACAAGGCTCTGCACCTGGACACTTTAATCCAAGCCATCTGGATGAGACCTTACTCCTCTGTGTTTCTTTGTGCGGGCCGGCTGTCATTAGAACACTTTCTACCCCATTAACAAAGATTCCAGGTACCGCACCCCAGTGATGACATCCGGTCTGAGCTGAGGAATTGGTGCAGAAGGAGGAGGGACCCTGAGGGGCCCCCTGTTAGGAGATGCCCCAGACAGCACCTCACTCTGCATGAGCCCTCGAAGCAAAGGTGCAGGAGGGCTTGCAGAGGAAATGAGTGCAGTCGGGTGCACCCCTGCCTGCTTCCTCTTGCTGTCTGAAGGCTATGGGTGCCTGGAGGAGTGAGCTCTGCCAGCCCATGAGGGAACATTGGGAACAGCGTGGAGCTTTAGAGCCAGCATGCTGCCACTGTCACAGGGCCACCTAGGTTGATAGCATATTACCCCAAGGCTAGCTCTGGCTTGTGGGGACCACTGTTAAATATTGTTCCCAGCCCACAAGTCCTGGTGACCAAAGTCTTAGAAGTGGGAACATGTGGGCCAAGTGTGACTGTTGAGAACATCTGACACCGAGACACCCAAACTTCTGTTTCTTGATGGCCTCCTTGCCTGCCTCTCACCTCCGCTGCTGACACACCGAGGCCCCGGGGTGTCAGCAAAGGGAACCCAGGCTTCCACCTAAACTCACGAACACATGCGGGGCTCTGCCCGTATCTGCTGCACCTGACAGATGGATCACAGTGAGCCTAGCACTGATCTTTCCCTCCTGGGCTCTAGCCAGCCCTGTTCCGGGAATAGCCGTGTCTGGGAGGTTATTGCTTTATAGCTGATTTCCCACTGGCCTCAACCAAGAAGTGCTCTTTTATTCCCTATTTCTCTGTGTGTAAAGCAGGCGGGAGCTGGGTCTAAATTCAAGGCTGTGGGCTGTGATCTCTGAGGGGGCATGTGCAAAGAAATGGGTTCTTTTGGGGTTTTTGTGATAAAATATCTCTAAGGTGTGAGTTGATGTTTAAACCATATTTAGGTAAGCGATTCGGTGGGGTTAGTCACAGTCCGCACTATATACAGCAGTCACCACCATCGGCTCCCAAAAGGTTCCCTGACCTCAAATAGAAAACGAGTCCCTGGGCCTTGGGGAACCGTTCTGCCATGTCTGGCTCTGAGATTGTCAGGCTGGATGTTACACAGGAATGGGCTCCTAGGACATTTGTCCTTTCACTTGGAGTGATGCTTTTAAAGACCACCTAAGTTGTAGCATGTCCGGTGTTTCATCCCTTTGTGTATGGTGTGAGTGTGTGTGTGTGTGTGTGTGTGTGTGTCTGTCTGTCTGTCTGTGTCCATCCATCCATGAGTCTATGTATGCAGAGGCCAGAGGACAATCTTAGCTGCTGTTCCTCAGGTACTGTCCATAGTGCTTTTGAGACAGGGTTTCTCACTGGCCTGGAACTCACCAAGTAGGTAAGACTGACTGGCCAGGGAGCCCCAGGAATCGTCTCTGTCTCCCCAGTGGCAGGATTATAAGCACGTGTCACCACACCCCACTTTTAAGCATATTATGTGATTAGTGGGGCTGAGGGATGACTCCGTGGTTAGAAGCACTGGCCACTCTTGTTGGATCCAGCACTCACGAGCATCTGTAGCTCTAGATGCAGGAGATCTGATGCCCTCTCTTAGCCTCTGCTGGCACCAGAACGTCTCTTTTCCTCAGCTAGGCTGGAAGCCAGCAAGCCTCTATAACCCTCCTGTCTCCTCACCCGCACTGCTGGGGTTCTAGGCATCCATCTGCAGGGAAACCCATCTTGTGACAGGGATGTCGGAGGAATCTTGTCCTCATGACTGTAGGACACGTTTTCCTGCCCTCTGAGTAAATTCTTTGGCCCTCTGGCTATTAAAATCTGGATTCTGGAGTGTTGAACTCAGGTCCCATTGTTTGCCAGGCAAGTAGGTTACCAACTACGCTTTCTTTCTAGCTACTGCTTCATCCCTTTCCATGGCTGAATGATATTCTATTCCCCAAGTACACTACATTTTGTTTATGCCTTCTCCTGTTGTGGACACTTGGCTTGATCTCAAATGTTATTCTTTAGAATATTTTATGTTTTTTGCATGTCTCATGTGGCAAGGCAGTATAGCCATACTAGGAAAATAGCTACCTAGTGCATAGTCTAATGGAAAATAGTCAAATAGCCCCATAATAACAATACATATGATTGCTGCTATGGGGCCTGTGAGGACACATAGGGCTTGTTGAGTGGAGGCTTAGATTCCCTGGGTCCTGCCCTTACCTGACCAGCTGCTAATCTTCTTCTTTTTTTTTTTTTGGTTTTTTCAAGACAGGGTTTCTCTGTATAGCCTTGGCTGTCCTGGAACTCACTCTGTAGACCAGGCTGGCCTCGAACTCAGAAATCCACCTGCCTCTGCCTCCCGAGTGCTGGGATTAAAGGCATGTGCCACCACGCCCGGCCAACCAGCTGCTAATCTTGTGGTATAGGAATCGCTTTTCCTGGGCCTCAGCATCTCCATCTATAAAATGGGTTTCAGGGCAGAGTCCTTGGACCATTCTCAGGTTCTGTGATGCTGAGCTGTCATCCATGAGATTCACTCTGTCACTGTTGTCTGTTTTCTGTATTGCTGGGATTTGAACCCAGGGCCTTGTTCATGTTGAACACATGCTTTACCACTGATGTGCATACCCAGCTCCATGCCATGGGATTCTAGAAAGGCTTTCTGATTTGTTTTCTGGGTGGGATTGGCTTGGAGACTTGGGAGGCAGGAGCTGTGTGTTTCAGTATGTCACAGCAGGAGTGTATCTCTGAGATGGTCCTGTGCACTACAAGGCCACTTGGCATCCTCAGCCGTCTGCCTGGGGAGCATAGCCACACAGAAGTGGGGCAGAGGATAGACTTATGGGTCAGAATTCCCCAGTGGCATGGAGCTGTGAATGGGTAGCTAATTGGAGGAGGCTTGGGGGGAGGGTGGTAGTGCAAAATGGCTTAGAATTCTGTTGGGGAGGTCAGGTCAGAAGTTTAAGCATGGGAAGTGGATGCCAGAGGCAGGGACAGCCAGAAGGAGCAAGTGGTGACTGGGAGGAACCCACAGCTAGGGTGGAGACTTCCTGTCCAACAGCCCCTTGTCCTGGCAGGAGAGCACATTCCTTTACCCCAGGAGATAAGAGGCCAGAATTTCCTTTCTTAGGGTATCCTTCAGGCTGAGAGTTACACAGGCCAGGCCTCTGGGGGCCACAGTGGGTGGGACCTCTCTAGTCCCCAAAGCAGGGCCCTAGTTGCCCCTGGAGCTCCTGGCTCCCTGCCAGGACACCCTGCATCCTTGGGATAGTTGTGGGCCCAGCACAGTGATAGAATCTGCCCTGGGCCCCTCTCTCCGTGATTTCTACCTCACTGAGAAAATGTGCCAGGCTGTTGACAGCCTAAATGTCCAGCTGGGACAGCACTCCACATGGAGTCTGGCACAAGCTCGGCTGCCCTGGTACCCACTGCTTTTCTCTCCTTAAGGTGATGCTTGCTTCTTAGAGCCCAAGTCAGGCTTGGTCCTCATTCCTGGCATTTAAAAAAATATCTATCTATCTATCTATCTATCTATCTATCTATCTATCTATTTATTTAATGTATGTGAGTACACTGTAGCTGTACAGATGGTTGTGAGCCTTCATGTGGTTGTTGGGAATTGTATTTTTAGGACCTCTGCTTGTTCCAGTCAACCCTACTCACTCTGTCCCCAAGGGTTGTTTATTATTGTAGCTGTCTTCAGACACCCCAGAAGAGGGAGTCAGATCTCCTTACGCATGGTTGTGTGCCACCATGTGGTTGCTGGGAATTGAACTCAGGACCTCTGGAAGAGCAGTCGGTGCTCTTAACCACTGAGCCATCTCTCCAGCCCCCACATACTTCTAAAAACAGAGGCCATTGGTCATAGAAGACACAATTTGGCTGTTAGAAACCATCTTGCAATAGGAAATGTTCACCTTCCCTTCTACAAGGAAGAATGCTTAGCTCAGAGGAACCAGGCTGCTCTTTTAGAGTGTAGAGGTGACAAGGGTTCAGTTGCTGGATACTTAGTCACTCCCCCATCAGAGCAGTGCATCTACCCCTCCCCCATCTGGCCCTTCATTCCCTTGGATGCCAGAATGTGTGTGTGTGTGTGTGTGGGGGGGGGATTGGCAGGGTGGGAGGGGAGGGTGTTACTGCTTCCTGGCAGCCTGTCTGCTCAGGGTGGAGGCCTTCCCCAGGGACAGAGAAGGCTCCAGGCTGCTTTCCCTGGGCAATCTGGGTGGACCATGCAGGCCCAGCTCCATTTCACGTTTCCCTTCTGGCCCCTGCTGAATGTCCAGCCCTCTCTTCATGTTTTCTCTCTGGGTGGAGTCTCAGACTTGGAGACCTCATTCACTCCTCTCCACAACCCCTCCTTGAACGACCAAAGTTACCAGGGCTGAGGCCAGAGTGCAGGTTGAGGGCCGCTCCCAGCTCACTGCCCAGAGTTCCCTGGAGCCTCTTCCAAACCTGTCCTATCTCCTCTTCTTTCTCTGCAGGCCCATGAGCTGTACACACTGGGTATGGTCTATTCTTTTTAGGATTTTTTTTTTTTTTTTTGAGGCCACCTCTTGCTCTGAAGCCAGCCTCGAACTCTTCAAGCACCTGCCTCAGTTTGAGGTCACCGGCAAGCTCTACCACATCCAGCTTTAGTTCCAGGTCAAAACACTTTTACTGGACACCTCTAATTGTGTTTCTCTGGAGCCATCACCACCTCTGGCTCTTACAATCTGCCCACATCCTCTTCCTCATAGATCTCAGAACCTTGGACGGAGGCGTTTGATAAAGATGTCCCATTTAGGACACAGTGTTCCAGAGCGTCTCACTCTCTGGACAGTGTCCAGTTGTGGGTCTGCTTATCGTCAGCTCTCACCTACTGTAGGAAGAGGCTTCTCTGATCGGATGGAGCGATGTTCTGATCTGTGGATATAGCAAGGTGTCATTTTATTGCTAGGTTTGTTCTTGTTTGTTTGTTTGTTTTTGTTTTTGTTTTGTTTTTTAGCAGAATAATAGCGGTATGTTTTCGCTATGGACCATGACCGAGGAAGCCTCAGGTTCTTGAGCATTGTAGCAGTGTCAGACATGGGAATGTACCAAACCCACTCCTGTTTGTAATTGATACTTTCTGGGAAAGAAAAAAACAAAACAACAAAAAAATCAGTTTTCTCCAATGGTGTGTCACTAGGAATATCAGCCACATTCTAGGTAGACTTTGTGCCCAGGAGTTGTTGGCCAACATAAAAGTCTCTGTGGTCTTGGTGTATGTGTGTGTGTGTGTGTGTGTGTGTGTGTGTGTGTGTGTGTATACTTTTTTGTTTTATTGTGGTATTTTTTTTGTCTTATTGATTTTTTTTCTTTATTTTGCCTGTTTTGATTTTGTGGTTTTGTTTGTTTTCCTTATTTTGTTTTTGTGTTTTATTGAGAGAGAGAAAACATGAAGTTGGTTGTGGGGAAGAATTAAGAGAGAGGAAAGAATATGATTAAAATATATTGTATGAGAATTAAAAAAAAATACAAATTTTAAAAATGGCCCAATCAAGCAGACCATACCCCTTCCCTTCTCCCTTCTTTTAAATGGAAAAATCTCTCATTATCTGCACTCAGGAAAGCCACAAATCACTGTTGACTTAAAACTGTGGAAGATAAAACCATTCAAGGCCGGAGTCAGAGACAGGTTGTTGCTGCTTTGGTGATGTGGATATCATCTGCTGGTTCCTAGTGGCAGGGAAGGAGCTTCGGTGGCAGTCTTATGCCTGGACTAGATCTCACACCCAAAGCCCAGGCAAGAGGAACCCAGCTGGGACCTCTCCCCAAGCCATGCCTCCGTGTGATCAGGATCCCAGAGGGGCAGATGATAATGCTAAAGCCCAGGCTGACAGGGTCCCTGCTGCTAAGTGCCTCTTGCCCCTTGTTGCCGCTGTGAGATGGGCGCTCTTTGAACACCCCCTTTCCTCACCCCTCTGTCAGGCTATTTAAGATGTGCCTGGGTCTCTGTCCCCAGAGGATGACAGGTAGTGAGACACTGGGCTCTCATGGATGTCAGTCCAACTCCACAGCTGAGGGGGTTGGGGCGGGGGCCTAGGACTGGTCACATGCTACTGCTGGAGGCTTGAGTAGTACTTCCGTCAGTGACTGTACTGTATTTCCTTCTTCTTTGAGGATCTCAGCGTGCTGAACCCTGGTGGCCTTCCCTTCCCCTGCCAGTGTCCCTCGTGCCCCTCCCTTCGGGGCTGTTTTGGTGCCTGTGCTTTTCCCAGAACCTCGGCCTCTCCTTTCCTTTTCCTTGCATAGTGACTCTTCCTGTGATCTCTCAGGCCCCACCCTCCCTCAGTCTGGGGGGCGCCGCCGCCTCCCTTCCTCTCTCCAAGCCCTTCCTCCACTCTTTCTATTCCTGGTTGGACCAGACTCTCTCATTGTCCCTTCCCAGGAAAGGCTTGTCTGGCTGGTCCCTGGTCCCTGGTCACCAGTTACTGATTGCAGGGTGGGGGACCTGAGCCCAGAAGAAAGCGGGTGATGCGGGAAGCTCCGCCCGCAGCCCACAATCCACAGCAGCAACACCAGCAACGTTTTTTAGAAGCTTCATTTTCTAAGTTAGTCCACAGTCACAACGGGACTCCCTCACCAAGGTCTCAGCCACCCGTACTAATTTCACCAGGGCTTGTGTGTGTAGCGGGCTGGGTGAGTACTTACACCACAGATGCCACAGGGTGTTTCCCAGCAGCCATTGCGCTCCGGGTGGCTAGGTCTGTGAGCCTGGGCAATTGGTACCCAAATCCAGATCAGCGATTCTTACATCACCGCCAAAGGCATTTACCATGGGATGAGGAGAGCTTCCGTCTGCACCCCGCACCCCCGCCCTCCCCCCCAAACCCCCGGAGGTAACACTAAGCCCCCAAGAACTACAGTCTACTGACAGCTTCAGGGGAGTGGCCGGAATCTGGGGAGAAGTTAGGTCTTCCTACACACAGGCCTGCAAGGGCATCCCTCTGCCTCTTCCTGCCTGGGCCTGTGAGGATTTGGTTCTCCCACCCCTCCCCCGTTCTGCTTTTGGTCTTTTAAAAGTACACAGCACAGAGGGGCCCAGAGTAGGAGTATTTTTACTCGGTGGCTAGAGAAGCAGATGTTCAGGTCAAGCCCAGGCGCATTCACAGGCAGCAGCTGCAGGCTCTGAGCATCCCAGGCACTTAGGCTTGGAGATGGCAGCTGACAGGACCCAGTTTTTGCAGCAAGCAGTTACCATTTGGGCGGCAGGAAGCAAACTTTGGTTGGGGGTGTAGCTCAAGGCTAGGGCACTTGCCTCGGAACCGGAACCGTGGTCCTGCAAAAAACAGAAGCCCCAGAGTGCGTGGGGAACCTTGAATGCAGACAGGCCTGGAACCCCAACAGGGCTGGCCGTCCTCCCAGCTGGGCCTCTATCAACCCTACTCGGTGCCTCTGACCTGTGGTGCTCCACAGGACATGCCTGCCTTTTCCAGATGAAGCCTGAGGGACACTGGTTTCTGGAACTGAACTCTGCTCTGTGTGGGAGGCAGAGTAGCAGGCCTCAGTATGAGCTGTCCCGGGGCTTGTAATCCTGAGAGGAGGGGAGGGAATCAGAATGGGCAAGAGTCAACAAGCTTGAGAGATGTGTGTGTGTGTGTGTGTGTGTGTGTGTGTGTGTGTGTGTGTGTAATAAGGCCAGTCTCAGATACTCCTTTTCATCTGAGAGAAAATGGCCTATATGGGAGCCAAGCCACCAGGCCCAATGCCCTGTCTCCATGAGCTTGGTCAAAAAAAAAAAAAAAAAAAACCAAAAAAACCCCCAAACAAAAAACAAACAAAAAAACTATAGATGATCTCCCTAGGCCCCAAATTCTAGACTCAAGGACACAGCCTCAGACTTCACTTCAGAGCCTTACTGGACCCTTATTGGCTGTGTTGTGGGTGATACCCCTCCCTAATTAAATGCTATTTATTCTCTGGCTCATGACTTTCTCATAAACTAATAATTCTGGGAAGCAGGACAAGTATACATGGGGAGAAGTAAAAGAAGATGGTACATTTGGCATGTTCCTGCAGACACTTGGCCTTCATGTAGGATCATTCATTTTCCTAAAAGATACAATTTTTTCATAATAAGTAGATTGCCTTCATTTTTTTTTAACTATGGGAATTTTAAGTGGAATTTTTGAAGGAGAAGACTTGCTGGGTCTAATGGATGTCAGTAACCTGTGCACTGGGGAGGTGGAGCCAGGTGGGTCAGGAACTCGAGGCCAACCCAAGCTATGCAATCAAATCTCTCTTGGGAGGGAAACAGCAGATGAAGAAAGAGAAGGGAACAAGGAGGGAGAAAGAGAGAGATCTCTAGGAGGGAGGGAGGACAGACAGAGGGAGAGATAGAGACAGATCTGCCTAAAGGAGGGAGAAGGGAGAGACAGAGAGAATGAGAATTGCCATAATTATTTATATAGACAACCACAGTTAATATTTTGGTTTTTTGAAGCAGGGTTTCTCTGTATAGCTCTGGCTGTCCTGGAACTCACTCTATAGACCAGGCTGGTCTCAAACTCAAAGGCATGTACTACCAGGCCTGGCATAGATATTTCTTACATGTATAAGTTTATTTTTAGTATTTAAAACATTGGAAGTTTTATTTATTTTTAATTAGCATGCTAGGTATTAGATAAGATTATGGCACGTCAGTTTTCTGCGCTACTAAGTACTACGGTGGTTTGCCATGATACTGGTTCTCATGCATGCTGGGTAAGAGTGAAACTCTGAGCTGTACCTCAGCCCTATTCTCCTCCTGTCAATCAAAATTCTCAGCCTCCTGAGTAGCTGGAGTTACATGTCTGTGCCTCCAGGTCCGGCTTCAAACATCTTGACTGACATCTAAAATATCTCAGTTCTCCATAGTTAGAGACTTAGCTCTTCCTCCACATTCAACATGATTGCAAGAAAGCATTAATTATCTTCGTCAACAGGTTCTTTTCAATGTTAAGATTATCTCTTTGAGAAAGGCTAAGAATTAAGACTTATCCCAGGGCAGAGGGTCAGGGTAGCAGGATTGTGTGTGCCAGTGAATCTGCTCGTGGGTGTGTCAGTGTGAGTGTGTTGGTATGAATGTGCCCACGCGTGCTCCTGTGCACATAGCAGTGTATTTGTGAATGGTCTGGTGTGAATGCATGCTTATGAACTATCCTTGTGTATAGGTGTGAGTGTGTGTTTGTGTGTGTGTCTGTGCATCAGTATATGTGTGTGCTCAGGTGTAGTGCATGCTTGTGAGCGTGTCAGTGTCTCTGCTGGTAAGCTGTGTATTGGTATATGCTTCTGCGTCACCGTAAACATGTGCTTATGGACATGTTAGAGCTGCCTTTCTCATTGACCCTGGAGAGGCAGCCTCGAGGCCTCTGCCTTGCCCAGTTCTCTCAGCCTGTAGATGTGAGGGGAAGAGGTAGAGAAGGCTTCCCAGTCGACCCCACTAAGCAATCTCTCAGGCTAGGCAAAGCTCTCAGGCCAAGGTACCAAAACCCTCTGAGCTCTAAGACCTCCTTGGAGGCAGTGGATAGGAACCATGTGGAATGAGGTGTTTATGTGCTGTGGGCTGGCCTGCCCGGGGTGCACAGCCCTGGCTCAGCTGTGCGTCATCCTGGCCTGGCTGAGCTGAGCTCCAAGGCTGCCCTGGTTTTCTCCTCAGGAAGACTAGTCTGTGGGGTCAGCCAGCGGGTAAGCTAAAGTTAACTTAGCTTGTTATTGCTTTTTGTTGAAGAGGGGAGGACCAGCTGCAGGGAGGCCAAGCCATTCAGAAACCCGGTGCTTGGGATTTAATATGCCAGAACAAAGTCTATATTCAGCCAAGAGAAAGCAATTGACGATGATTTGAAAGTGTGGACCGGACTCCCAAAGGCTCCCTGTTGCATCTTGGAGCTTCATAATTCTCTTGAAGAATATTTTTCCTGTGAAGTTATGACTCCTGGAAGCCGAAGAAATGCACAGTCTCCTGGGAGAGCCGAGGGAGCTGCCTTTGTGGAGGGGAGGTCTCAGTTGATGGTGGGTGGGGGTGGACCAGGCCTGCAGCTGCGATGAGCTCTATCCTCAAGCTCAGCTCTGGGGCACTGTGGTGGCGAGGGGTGAAGTGACAGCAAGCTAGCTAGCTCTAGGGGACAAGACTGAAAGGCAAAGCTGAATATTCGAGGTGTCCCTGAGCCAAGAATGCTTCACTTGTGTCTCAGAGTTCCAAGGCCTGCTAGTACATTCACATATGCTGTTCAGAGTGACAAAGAAGCAAACCGGATTGAAGGCACTCGAGAGACGTTGTTTAGGTTGATGTACAAACACATTGAAAATACTTCGAAGAATTCAGACCTCAGATGTTCTTGTAATAAAGTTGCTTGCGAGGGAGTGTTGCAGGAGGCCAGAGAAGGAGATGTACCCATGAGATCTATGAGAGGATTCATTTTACTGTGAGGTCTATTTGGGCTACCATTTTACCGTGAGGTCTACCTATTATGGGCCAGGTAGAGTGGAGGTGTGCCAGAGTAGATGTCTCAGGTGGATTTCTGAGTTCGAGGCCAGCCTGGTCTACAAAGTGAGTTCCAGGACAACCAGGGCTACACAGAGAAACCCTGTCTCGAAAAAAACAAAACAAAACAAAAAACAACAAAAAACAAAAAACAAAAAACAAAACTATGGGTGAGGGGCTGGAGAGATGACTCGGTGTGATTAGGGGTGAGTACCTGCTGTCGCAGGATTTGAGTACAGTTCCCGGAACCCATATCTGGCAGCTTCCCAATACCTAGAGCTCTAGCTTCAGGGGATCCCATGCCCTCGTTTGAACTCCAAACTCCGTGTGAATAGACACATGTATCCACATAAATAAAATTAAAACAAGAACTGTGGTAGAAGCTGGGGACATAGCACAGTTGGCAGATCACTGTTCTGGCCTGTAATATCAATAAGTTGGGTACTATAAGACAAAACAAAAAAACGTGGATCCATAGAGACCTAAAGTGGCTAGTTATTTTTTTTAAAATGTGTATAGCTGTTTTGCCTGAATGGATATCTGTGAAGCATATCATACAGTGCCCATGGAGGTCAGAAGAGGACGTTGGATCCCCTGGGACTGGTGTTACAGACAGCTGTGAGCTGCCATTTTGGGGGCTGAGACACCACCTTGTGGGTACTAGGAATTAAACCCAGGTCCTCTGGAAGAGGAGTTACTTGCTCTTACCTGCTGAGCCATCTCTGAAGGCTCATAAAACAGCCAGAGCATAAAATCGCAAGAGCAATGAGAGGGCGACTCAGTCCTGATCAGGACAGATGAAGGAAGCCCATGTCTGAGCTTAAACAATGAGTACCGGTCAGGCCTGGTGGTGCCAGCCTGTGATGCCAGCCACCTGAGTGGTTGAGGCAGCAAGACTCACAGTTCCGGACCAGCCTGGGCTACAGAATGAGATCAGGGCCAGCCTGAGCAACTTAGAGAAATCCTGTCTCAAAATTAAAAATAAAACCAGGTCTAGGGATGTATGATAGACTGAATAGCTGCACGGGGTGGAGGGTGGGGGAGAGAATCAAAGAAAAAAATTGAGCACAGTATTAATGGCTCAGAGAGAGGGATGATACGGCAGGGAACATGACCCCAGCAAACGCCTAGGATGAGCGTTTGATGTGCTCTGGGGGGCAGTGCCAGGGGCGGGGGGGGGGGGGACAGAGGGTGAAGGGGTCACTGCAGGCTGTTGCCAGGATGTGGGGAGTTTTGGTGTTATTATGATCATTTTTAGCTCCCAGGGATCCATGGAGGTTTTCAAGCAGGGAGGTTGTTTGCAAAATCAATTTGTTTTTACAGAAAGCAATACAAAAAAATAGACCCTCACTGAAAAGACCCTGTAGCCATCCCGAAATCTATAAAGCAGAGATGAAAAGTCTTCCCTCCCCTGAGCTAACCACTGTTCTCCATGTAGTTTCCTGCATAGCCATAGGTGCAGACACACAAAGGTCAGATCTCTCTCTCTCTCTCTCTCTCTCTCTCTCTCTCTCTCTCTCTCTCTTTCTCTCACTGGCACACACACATACACGGCCTTAGAATGTTCAATATTATACGTCAGCACATGGTGATGTATGCCTATTCTCCCAGCAACTCAGGAGGTTGAGGCAGGAGAATGACAGTAAATTTGAGGCCAGACCAGACTATACCATAAGTTCCAGGCTAGCCTGGGCTACAGAGTATGTCATTGTCTCAAGAAGAAAGAAACCACGCTATAAACTACACTGTCCCCCTGGGCACTCTGCTCTGTTGGGGCTCCTTTGTGTCGTTACAGAACATGGCTTTATTGGCTACTCCCCAGAACTGCTGCAGAGCAACGTTCTGCCAGAGTACAGCCCCGGGGAGTCATTCTTCACTGTGTTTGGGGTGTTCTTCCCCGCAGCTACAGGTAGGTACTCTGGGTTCCTTCTTCCTGAAGTTTAGCATCACAGTTGGCCTTCAGATGCTCTGGGGGTGTGAAGCTGACTTTGGTGATGGCCTTAGCTCTGACTTAAAAATCCATTCTTTTAACAACGGTTTTACTTGCTCATAATTTCTGAAGGAGACTGTAGAGCTCTTGCCGCATGTGTGGGTCCCTGGCCAAGAAGACAAGAAGCAAACATGTGACAGGTGGCCTGTGAGAAATGCTCAAGACGGGGCTGTATCCGGGGCACAGACCAGAAAAGTATCTCTGTAGCTGATGTGGAGTCAGCTGTCTCCTATCCTCTGCTTCCTATACGTGTCATGTCCTTTCTTGTCACCCTTACCCCCACATGCACAAAGGGAGGGAAAAAGAGAAGCTACTGGAATGTCTAATATGAAAGAGACTTTCATACAAGTGTTGTAGGGCTGTAGAGAAATTCAAAGCACCCAGACTACTGAAATGGTCACACCACTTTAGAAAACTTCGAACAGTTCCTTAAAAATTCCAGATACCCAGCTATCCTACCCCTAATTATCTGGAAGTATGCACTTGTGTGAAGACCTATATGTGAAAATTCAAAGCAGGTTAATTTGGGCTGGAGAGATGGCTCTGAGGTCAAGAGCATTTACTGTGGGCTGGAGAGATGGCTCTGAGGTCAAGAGCATCTACTGTGGGCTGGAGAGATGGCTCTGAGGTCAAGAGCATCTACTATGGGCTGGAGAAATGGCTCAGCCATTAAAGGCTAGGCTCACAACCAAAAATATAAGAGCATCTGCTGTACTTGCAAAGGGTGCCCAGCTCCGGCTCCCACAGTGGCTCACAACTGCCTGTATCCCCAATTCCAGGGGATCAGACTCCCTCTTCTGACCTTCATAGGCACTGCACTACACACACACACACACACACACACACACACACACACACACACTAAAAATAAAAACAAATACTTAAAATATTCAAAGCAGCTTAATTTGTATAGTCCCCAAATGGAAATAGTTTGATGAGTATCAACAGGTCGGTAGATAAATTGTGGTTCAGCCACACAAAAAGAACAGCATAAAAGGAAGAAATTATTGATATATACAGCGAATGTATATGGGTCTCAAAATAATTATGCTGAGCATGACAGCCAAAAATGATACAAAAAGTCAGAAAAAAAAGTAAAATCACACAAGCTCCATTTATCTAACATTTGAGAGGAAACAAGCTTCAGTTTGCAGGCAGATGCCTGGAGAGAGGGGTGAAGGGGATAGAGGAAGGGCCGCTGAGGGACAGGAGGACACTTCAGATGGACGACAGTACATTCTGGAGTATGCTGGTGGCTGTGTGAGCTTCATGCGGCTCACTGAATCCGAGCTATGCTTGAATAAAGCTGCCAAACTGAAGGAAACGCATTTCACCATCATGACCCAAGCCCACACTCTTCTCTGGTAAAGGCCCCTTGTTCTCCTCCTTCCCCAGGTAAGATGGCTCTCTATCTGCCTTGGTCCACCTCCTGCTCATCTCTACCACACTCCCCTTTCGGAACTCAGAGCGTGGCCCCAAATGAACTGGATCCTTCCAAGGTCATCGGTGACTTCCTACTGGCCTCGCTGCTAAGCAGTGAGCATTTCTGATTTCCTGCTTTATTTTATTTATCTCAGCAGCCACCACTTCCTCTCCCTTCTGAATGCCTGTCACACGCCACCAGAGCCTTCCCTCCCTGCAGCTCTCACCTGCCTGCTTGCTTCTCTTCTTTGTCTGCCTGTTATATATGCAGCTTCCTCAGGATCCTGCTGGCCCCAGTCTCTTCTTTTCCGTGGTGTGTGTGTGTGTGTGTGTGTGTGTGTGTGTGCGCGCGCGCGCACACGCGCGCGCATGTGGAGGCCAGAAGACAGCCTCAGCTATCATTCCTCTGATTCCAGCCTCCATGTTTTTTGAGATATGGTCTCTTGGCAGCTTAGAACTTGCCAAGTTGGCTAAGCTGGCTGGCCAGTGAGCTCCAAGGATCTGCTTGCCTCTGACTCTCCTATACTGGAGTTAGAAGCCCATGCCGCAATACCAGGCTTTATCCCTTGGTTCTAGAGATGCAGCTCAGGTCTTCATGCGTGCACAGCTAGCACTTGACCAACTGAGCCATCTCCCCAGCCCAGTCCTCTCCTTAATCTCTTCCAATTCCCTTCCCCCCCGCCCCCCCATACAGGGTTTCTCTGTATAGCCCTGGCTGTCCTGGAACTCACTCTGCAGACCAGGCTGGCCTCGGACACAGAAATCCACCTGCCTCTGCCTCCCGAGTGCTGGGATTAAAGGCGCGCACCACCACGCCCGGCTCCAATTCCGTTCTTTAATAATCACCCACAGAGCTGTCAACTCCCACATTCACCCCGCTAACCCAGGCTTCTCCTCAGCACATAGTTTCTTCAGTGGCCTGTTTAACATCCGGAACACTTCAGACTCAATGATTTCAGAGCCAAACCCTTTCTGCCTGCCTCCCACTGGTGCTTCTCTTGCTCGCCTGTTCTCAAGGATGGCACCCAACAATAGGGTCTAACACCTGACTCCATCTTCTCCTGACCTCATCCACCTTCTCCTGACTCCTCCCACCTTCTCCTGGCTCCGCCCACCTTCTAGAACTCTCCAAGTCCTAGCAAGGGTACCTTCCAGATAGCACTGGATTCTCTTCGCTGCCCTTCATGCCTACCACCTGACCGCTCTGTTAGATCATTGCCCACTCCTACCCCTTCCCCAACCTTGGAAATGAGCCTGTGACTAGGGCTGAGTAGCAGGATCCTCATCTGCAGATTCAATTGACCGGAACAAAATGTCTCTTTCATGTTTATAAAATGAGAAGAAGTTGATCTCTGACTCTTCAGATTCTACCCCACCCGGATGACTCAAAGCTAATGTCAATCATTCTGATGTCACTTCCTGCTGTTACCATGCTTCCATCAGTTCCAGCTTTTGGGGCTCTTGTCCAACGCCAAGGCACGTCAAGTGGTCACACTGTTGGCCATCTGTGTGCAGAGTTGGGCCCTCCCATGTCCCTTCCCTTTCCCTTTCTCTCTTCCTCCCCTTTCCTTTCCTTCTTTTCCTCCCCTTTCTTTTCTTGTTCATGTTCTTGGCATGCATATGTGTGATTGGTAGGACTGCTATAAGCTAGACAAGAACTCTACCACTGAGCTACATTTACACCCCCAGTCCCTCCAATTTACTGTCTTTTAATCCACTCTTCCTTCTTGATAAGCACACTGCAAATTCTGTTCCAGGGAGGGTCTCTATCTTCATCTGAGACAGCTACCTAAGAATATCGGTTGAGATGTATTTTCTGAGACTAAGGAGATGGCTTACTGTGGAAAGGGTTTGTCAAGCACGCCTGATGTTGTGGGTTCTGTTCAGTGACATGTACATAAAAGCCAGACACAGGAGGGTAAGCATCTACAGTCCCAGCAAGGCCAAGAGGAGGTGGGATTGGAGACGAAGAATCTCCTGAAGGTTCAAGGCAGCCAGCCTGTTTTAGGCAGAGACCTTGTCTCAGACAAGACAGAAAGGTGAGGGCTGACATTCCAGGGTTGTCCTCTGCCCTCCTGCCACATGTACCACGGTACATGCTTACCCACACCCCCAGGGTACATATTTACCCATGTCCCCCCATGAACAAATATCCACCCCCAACACATACATAAGCCCACAAAAACACAGATTTATTTTCTGTGCTTTAGGGAAGTGTCATTTTGTAACAGTCCAGGAGTTAAAATTATAATACTGAATAGAGTGTCAGCTACATGGGCTTCTCCCTCCATCTTAGAGGCCCGGTGAGTCTCCTGCTTCTCACAGCAGTTTGAGAACCTTTGATGTGAGGGGTTTGTTTGTTTGTTTGTGTTTTTTGGTTTTTGTTTTGTTTTCCCCAACTGGGGAAGGAGGGGCTCAGAAAATATTGGGAAGGACCTGATTGACATCATATAGACAATTAGGAATCAGAAGAGGACCTCCCATTGCTTTGGAGTGGAGCCTCCCCTGGCTCTGTTTACTCTGGGCAGGGGTGAGGGGGGGGCGGGCAAAGTAAACACAGAGGCAGGCTACATGATTCAAAACACTTGTTTTTCCCCTGGCAGATGTTCGGTTAAGTGATGAAAAGCATGCATGATTGGCAGTTTCCATGGTGATAGGTTTGCTAGGGATTAACTGTGCGTGAGTCATGGTTGGGACCCGCCCTCCTGCACCATCCTCTTCCTGGCTGGAGAGGGAAGCTTTGAGGAATAAGCATTGCTGCCACGTCCACACCTCCAGAGCTGCATCTTATACATTACCTAGATACTTTATCCCAGGGGGCGGTGACTTCTGAGGAGCAGCTGAATGTTAGGTGTGGTGCCCCCCCACTGTATTTATGGAATCTGACCTCTGGTCTTCACCAAGCTGGGCTCTACCACACCCTGTGGTAGGGGCTGCAGGAGTGAGGATAAGGCTTGGCCTAGACTCTTCATTTGCTTCGCTGTACCAGCAAAACTTCCCTCCCTACAGGGTTTTCCCAAACACACCCTTGGGAGCCAGCCCCTCCAGGACCACAGTTCAAGGAGCTTGCTGAGAAAAATACCAGTTGTATGAGGTCACATAACCCTTGTCCTCAAATCCCAAACTCTTACTGGAAAGGACAAGAGGCTCTTTGGCCACAGTCAGCACTCTGGAGCTGTGGCTGACCACACCCAGCATAAAGAACTTGGTGGGAAACCAACAGCTTTTTACCAGAATGGCCCTGGCCATCTTCTTTGTCAAGGTCTGTCTCTGTGATGCCCTTGACTCTTGAGCATGACTTCCTGTTTACACCTATGCATCCTGGGAAGCTATCTGCAGGACCTCAGCCTGGGATTGCTCTGTGGTTAATGTCTCACTGACTCCCGCCCCTGCCGACCCGACCAACCATCCAGCCCCACGCTATTTCCCCATCTCCATGAATGAGAACAAGTACCTGCTGGATGAGAGGAAGGACCCTAGGTTTAAGAACTAGAGAGGACCAAGAAAGGATGGAGGGGGCAGATCCTACTTCATTCTGACGGACTTGTGAGCAGGAAAGGAAGAGAGGCAGCTCTGTGATTATACACACTTGGTTAAGATTTTATAGAATTCGTAATTTTTACATTATAATCTCTAGTTGTTATTTCCATAGCCTACCATATGACACACCGCACCGAGTTCTCGATAATACGGCCTCACTTAAACCCTCCCTGGTTCTGTGAGAAACAGGTCTGTTATCTTAGTCCATTTCCTATCTCTATCACGAAATGCCTGAGACTGAGTAGACGTTTATTGGACTCATGATTCTAGAGACTGGAAAGTTTAAGGACATAGTGTCCAACATCTGCTCAGCATCTGGGAAAGGCCTTGTGATGTATGAGAACAGGCTGGAGGGGGTCGCATGGTGAAACATAGCAAACCATGCTAGCTCAGATTTTCTCCACCCCTCCCCTCTTGTTACAATCCTTCCTCTACCTTCCCGGTGTTGGAATTACAGGCGCATACCCCTGGGCTGGGCAGTTGGACTTTGCTGTAGTTGTTATTGTTTTATGATACAGAGAGTGGAGCCGAGGGCTTCATACATGTTAATTAAGTCTCGCTTTACCACTGGGCCACACGCACCTAGCCCTCTTTTTTTTTTAATTGATTTATTTATTTATTATTTATTATATGTAAGTACACTGTAGCTGTCTTCAGATACTCCAGAAGAGGGATGGTTGTGAGCTACCATGTGGTTGCTGGGATTTGAACTTAGGACCTTTGGAAGAGCAGTCGGGTGTTCTTACCTGCTGAGCCATCTCACCAGCCCCCTCTTTTTTTTTTTTTTTTTTTTTTTTTTTATAAAGACACTAAAGTCACCATGTGGTCTCATTCTTATGACTTCATCTTATCCTAATTACCTCTTAAAAGTTCTATCTTCAGATGCCCTTAATATAAGCTTTCTCTCCCAGGAAGCCCAGGTTAGCCTGATGCAAGAGATACATATCAGCTCAGGAACTCCAAGACCAAGTTCTCAGCACAAAGATTTATTTGCTCTCAGCACAGAGAGACAGAGGGAAGGGAATAAGAGACAAAGACAGGAAATAGATGACAAGGGAGAAGAGGGATAGAACGGGGGAGAGGGAGAGAGCATTTATTCCAGTGGGGACAAGACTGTCTCTGGATAGAGGGAAGACAGACATGGTCCATAGGCAAGTGGCAGTTTATAAAGGTAAAAGGGGAAATATGTTCCCTTGCATTTTCAATAACCCTTCTCTTTCTTGCAGCGAATCAAGCATCCGATATACCCCTTAACGCCCTTGTGTGTCCACTATCGTCCATATTGCTTTCTCTGTTTCTACCCAGGGCCTCTGACCTTCCGTTTCTGTCTCCGCTCCCCTCTCTGTTATCAACACCTTCACTTCAGTCCGAGTCACCTCCACCGCCTTTTCCCTTTGCAACCGTGTTTTATGGTTGTACATACTTTAAAGACTTTCTCTGAAACGATACGGACAGTCGAAGTTTCTGAGCTCTTGCTAGCCTAACTTCGCTTTCACTCAACTGGTAAGCTGGCTAAGATCCTCATTTAAAAACAATTTGCCCCTACACATTTCAAAATGAGTGTCTTTAGCATTCAGTGCGGTTGAGGAGACCCGATGGTGGCCTGCCGTTTATTCTCCTGTTGATGTCCAGTGTTTGTTTAATTCTTGGCAGCACTTGGATTTCTCTTGGAATAGCAGAGTGATGTACTTGGGTGTGGACCCCACCCATTCTGTGTGATAGAACATAGAAGGAATAAAGAAAGACAAAAGTCTTGGTCAGTTTGGGGAAACTTCTGTTCTCTGGAACTTTCTTTTACCTTCTATTTTCTGTTTCTGTTATCTCTCTGTTCTCTGGCTGCTACAGATTTCTCTCTGATTTCCTAAACTTTCCTACCCTTTTATATTTTTTACCCTACATGATTAGGAACACACTGAATTTTATTTTTCAGACCTATAGCATTTAATCTTATCATTCCGTTTATTTGTCTGTTTGTTTATTGTGTGTCCCACAACGTGGGTCTTGGGATTCACACTTGGCGTCAAGTGCCTTTACCCACGGAACCATCTCACCAGCCCAGGTCTATGGCATTTTTGACTTTAACGATCACATTTTTAATCCTAATTATTCTGTCTTGTTGGAATTTTTTTCCTCAGCATTTTATTCTGCTGGAAGAATATTCATTTCTCTTGGATGTATTAGGAGCTACTAATCAGTGATTTATTTTCCAAGATTCTCTTAGCCATGGTCTGTGTTTCTTCCTTCGGGGTTGCTCCGTACTTATTCGTGGGTATTTTTGTTTATGGGTTGTGTTTCTCAGCACTGATCTGGTGAGTTCTGGTCATTGTGTGGGTTCTATGCTCCAGGCCCTCCAGTACTGTTTTCCTGCTGGATGGGAGGGTAAGTAGACACATTTGAGTGCCTACCTGATCTGTGGACAGGGCTTCCTCTGAAGTGTAGCATCCTGGCTACCTCAGGCCACGCACCGAGGAGATTCCCAAGGCCACCATTTCTGGACCTGTTATTTTCCATAATCTCTGTGTCCCAAACGGGAGACGTTTTAGTCTTGGAGTAGATGCACTCTCTCTGCACATTGGTGTGTATTAACCCTGCCACCACCTTTTTTTTTTTTTTTTTTTTGGTTTTTCGAGACAGGGTTTCTCTGTGTAGCCCTGGCTGTCCTGGAACTCACTTTGTAGACCAGGCTGGCCTCGAACTCAGAAATCCACCTGCCTCTGCCTCTGCCTCCTGAGTGCGCCACCACCCTTTTAATCATTCCTTTAAGGAAAGAAGGAATGAGTTGAAAGAAAATGTGCCTGTCAGGCTGTTTTCAACCTTATTTCTCCCATATTGGAAAATTGTTTTGAATTTACATATAGCTCTAAAGTTGACAGCATTGGCCTAGAATCACGGGGCCTGGGTTGGAGCATCGGTCCAGCATACAGTGAGTGCAGTGGTACAAGCCTGTAACCACCGCACTGCACTTGGAAGGTACTTTCAGGAGACCAGTAGTTTGAGGTCACCTTTTGTTACATAGAGTTCAAGGTGAGCTCTGTCTGAAACAAACAAATAGAAGATAAAAAAAAAATGTGATCGCTTCAAAATGCTAGGGAAATATAAACAACAAAAACTGAAGAAAAAAAAAATCTGTTCTTCAGTCCTGCAGAAACAATATAACATTTGTTGCCTTCCCTAGCTCCTCTTGAGTGTGTAGTTGCATGTGTTAGTGTGTGTGTGGGTCATGTATGTGAAGGGCAGAGGTCAGCGTTGTGTGTCTTCTCCTCTGTCGTTCACCATCCTGTTTTCTGAGACAAGGTTTCCTTGAACCTGGAGCTTGTTAATTCAGCTAGACTGGCTAGGCACGAACCCCAGGGCTCTTCTGTCTTGATCTCCCCAGGGCTGGGATTACAGGTGTGTGCTACCATTCCCTGTTTGTCTCGGTGCTGGGGGCTCAAACTCGGGTCCTACTCTTTGTGTGTCAAGTGCTTCATGGACTGATGTCCTTCCCCACCCACTTTCTGTGTCTTTCTCCCTCTCCTTCCCCCTCCCCCTTTCCCCTTCCCACCTCAGCTAGCAATGGCAATATGCCATATGTTCTGTTTCTGCTAAGTCTCTTTAAACAATGGCTTCAGCTACCTTTCTGTGTCACAACACAGCCCACACTATCCCTGAGGCATGGTACTAACTGACAGGCACACCATCCTCTTACTGACAGGCATATATTCCATCACCCACTACTTTCAGACATGAAATAGTTTATAATTTTTGCTGCTCCATACAAGTACTTATAAATATCGTTGGCTATGTCTTTATTCATACCTGTTCTAGTTTGCTTTTCTGTTGCTGTGATAAAACATTTTGACCAAAAGAAAATCAGAGTAGGAACGGGTTGGTTCATTCGGTGTCTTAGTTAGGTTTTCCATTGCTGTGATGAAACACCATGACCAAAAAGCAAACTAAGGAGGAGAGGGTTTATTCAGCTTACACTTCCACATCACTGTTCATCGTCACAGGAAGTCTGGACAGGAACTCAGACAAGACTGGAACCTGAGGCAGGAGCTGATGCAGAGGCTATGAAGGAGTGCTACTTACTGGCTTGCTCCCTATGGCTTGCTCAATAAAGTGCCCCCACCCACAATGGGCTGGACCCTCCTCCCTCCTCAATCACTAATTAGGAAAATGCCCTATGAGCTTGCCTACAACTTGATCTTATGGAGGCATTTTTTTTTTTTTTTTTTTTGTCTTTTCGAGACAGGGTTTCTCTGTATAGCCCTGGCTGTCCTGGAACTCACTTTGTAGACCAGGCTGGCCTCGAACTCAGAAATCCCCCTGCCTCTGCCTCCCGAGTGCTGGGACTAAAGGCGTGCGCCACCACGCCCGGCTTGGAGGCATTTTCTTACTTGAGGTTCCCTCCTCTTGGATAGTTCATGTCAAGTTGACATAAAACTATCCAGTACATTTGACTTCTACTTCCTAGTAACAGTCCATCACTGAAGGAACTCAAGGCAGGAACCTGGAGGGAGAAACTAAATCAGAGACCATGGAGGAATGCTGCTTACTGGCTTGCTTGTTAGCTGCTCTGTCATAGGCCAGGCCCACTGGTATAGGGATGGTGCCGCCCACAGTGGGCTGAGCCCTTTCACATCATTCACCAATCAAGATCATTCCTCACAGACATATCCTCAGGCCAATCTGATTGAGACAATTCTTTAGTTGAGGTGACTCTTACCAGGTGGCTTCAGGTTGTGCCAGTTTGGCAGTATAGACTGTCCAGCACAGTACCCTTAGCAGAATCACTGGGACAAAAATGTATGCAGACCCAAGTCTCGGCCTGGTATTCAGGGTTCTTTTGAAGTAGAACCCTGTGACTTTCTGGCTTCAAACTTCCCCTTGACTCAGCATCCCCTGAGTAAAGCCTGGCTCTGCAGTTTACCGAATCTGAGCCTTTAGGCTGCTTCAACCAACTTCTTTAGGAACTCTTCTATAAAATGAGAAAGTCATTCCACTTTTCTGATGTGGTTGTTTTAAGGGTTAAACAAAAATAAGATTCGCATGAAGCTCTCACCCAGCCCTGTAGGCTGAATGTAAGTCAATAGTAGTGGTATCAAACCCATGTCAACCTTGAGTCCATGAAAACCTCCTTCAGGGACACTTCTGTCTTAGTGACTGCTGTGAACAGACACCATGACCAAGCCAACTCTTATAAAGAAAAATATTTAATTGGGGCTGCTTTACAGTTCAGAGGTTCATCCATTATCATCATGGCAGAAAGCATGGCAGGATACAGGTAGACATGGTGCTGGAGGAGATGAGAGTTCTACATCCTGATCCACAGGCAGCAGAAAGAGAGCTGTGAGCCACTGAGCCTGGGCTTGAACTTCCAAGACCTCAAAGCTCAACATCACAGTGACACTCTTCCTCCAACAAGGCCATACCTACTTTAACAAGGCCATACCTTTTAATTGTGGCACTCCCTATGGGCCTATGGGGGCCTATGGGGGTCATTTTTATTCAAACCACCATGATGTTCCATATGAGACCCTGCTGTGTCAGAGTTTCATGGCCATGTTCTCCATCACCCCGAGTTGATTGAGCACACTTAGGGGCTAGGCCCTTACTCTACTTCAGAACACTTTGTTCTGTTGAGTGTGTCTAGAGAGAAAGCATCTCCCTCCTCCTCAGCTCTCCATCCGTCCCTCACTATGACGGACTAAAATTTTTATTCTCTTTTGGGAGGGTAGGGGATGGGTAGTTTCTTGAGGCAGGCTTCCTTTCACTGTGCCTCTGGCTATCCTGGAACTTTCCGTGTAGACTACTAGGCTGGCTTCAGACTCACAGAGATCCAAGTGCCTTTGCCTTTCAAATGCTTCCACTGGGGTTCCTGGGACTTGAGGCAATATGGTAAAGAAGATTTGGTAGAGTGTTCACCTCAGATTTTTTGTCATTTGGAGCTCTGAACACGGCACCTGCTCCTGGCTGCCGGATACCTAACCCCGGAAGTGCTTGAACCCTCTGTGAAATAGTTGGCTGTAGAAGAACTCTGCAGGCCTTTTGATTCCCACTGAGCCACTTGGGCACTTGTCCCAGCTAAGCAAGCAGGCAGAGCTCAGCATGCCCCATCAGGACCTTAGTGTGGCTCTGAGCACACCTCCCTCATCCTTAACACTTTCATGGAGTGATAAGATGCTTTTGTAGCCTGGAGGGGTTTCCTCCTCAGTGCACAATCCACAAAGGTCCCTTTCACGTCCCTGTAGATGCCTCCCCAGTTGCCAAGGGAGATGGACAGGCAGCCAGCCTGCACTCCTTCAAATGGCAGCTTCCAGGGAAGGGCCTAGAGGAGAGGAAGGGACCACCCTGGGGAGAGCTCTTTGATTGACAGAGTACCCTGCCTCACTTCATCTCTTGTCTGGGTGTCTTTCAGGAGTCATGGCCGGCTTCAACATGGGAGGAGACCTGAGGGACCCTGCTGACAGCGTCCCCTTAGGCTCCCTAGCAGCTGTTGGTGTCTCGTAAGTTTCCCCCTCTTAGATTGGTCTGAGCTGGAGAATGGGAGAGAAAACCCAGGCAGAAGAGAGGACTGCCCCTTTTGTTCTGAGAGTGCCCTGGCTGAGACCAACCTATTTCGTATTCCAATCCTCCTTTTTACACTCGGTGGGCTGGAAAATTCACGTCTGGAGGGTTCTGATGCTGCCCTTTCACTGTCCTGCCTGAGAATGCTGCGGGAGGAGGGGGATCATGAATGCAAAATAATCCTCCCTTACCCACCCCCAACCGCCCTGCCTCTTCTCCACCTTCTTTTGAACTTGGGAATTTTTTTTTTTTTTTTAAACCAGAGTTTCCAGGGTCATGGTGGGAACATGGGGATGAAGCATGTTGTAATCATAGACTAGCATCTGCGGTCCATTCGTCAGCCTTCTGAGCTTTTATGAAAGGAGAGGGAGTGAGAGGGAGAGAGAGGATGAGAGAGGTGGAGGGAGAGAGAGTTCGCAAGTGTGAGTGCGTGTGTGCGTGAATGTGGAGGTGTCTGCATGTCATATGTGCACCTTGTGAGTGGAGGGAGATGCTACATGTTAGACAAGTAGCAGAAGCTCAGGGATGGGGCTCCCCCTCTCTCGTTTGCTGGTTTCTGGGGTTTTAGTTCCTATTATGCTGCTGTCACCTGACTAACAAGGCCTTGAGTCTTTTTTTTTTTAACCTTCTAGAGTCTTTGGTTATTTCCCCTGTGCAGTGGGCAGGAGGGCACCCTCTCTGCCTTCACTGATGCGGAAGTGCAGTGAGGTCATAGGCAGAAAGAACCCTGCCAAGAGGAGCTGGCAGCGCCTGTGCTATTTTAACACGACAGTACTTGAAAATGTTAAAATATCTACCTGTGAATGCTTACTGCCACAAGTCCCTTGCTGCCAGCCAGGCACAGGGCGCCAGGCCATGTGTATAAAAGAGGCAATGACATTGTGAAAAGCATAAAGAGATCAGGAAGAGCTGAGCAGCATGAGGGAGGAGGAGAGAGAAGGTTCCACACGAGCACCTGTCCTGCTTTACCCAGAGCCGGAAGTCGGAGGAGCCTTGCTGTGTCATGGCCTGGACAGGAATGAGCAGACCTCAGGATCATGTGACTTAGTCACCCACACAGAACAGCTTGATGGCAGAGCCAAGCTACAGCTCCGCCTGTTAATTCTCCCCTCTGTGTCTTAGTTTGCTTTCTGTTGTTGGACCTTGGGGAGGAAACAAGTTTATCTCAGTATAAGGTTCATCATGGTGGAAAGTCAGACTGGAGGCAGGAGCTAAAGCAGAGATGATAGATGAAGGAATGCTGCGTACTGGCTTGCTCAGCTTGCTTTCTTGCAGAACCCAGGACCATCTGCCTATGGATGGTACCACCCACAGTGGGCTGCACTCTCCCCTATCAATCCTTAATCAAGAAAATGCCAGCTACACTCACCGCACAGGCCAATCTTACAGAACATTTTCTCAGTTGAGGTTCCTTCTTCTCAGGTGACACTAGCTTGTGCCAAGTTAACAAAAGCACTTAAGTACACTGTTGACTGTGGTCTAGAGACCAGAGAGGTCCAACACATGACTGGGTAATTCTTCTACTGGAGAAAGATGGATGGACTGTGGGACAACAGGTCAACCCCGGCCAAGTCCTGGAAGCTGGGCTTCCCATTTCCCCATTTCAATACCCTTCCTTAATATAAGATTAAAACCACTGCTTTAATTGGTTTCTTTTGGCCAAGAAATACACTAGAGGAGAAAGTACAAAATGTACCTTCCCAGGCTTCTCCATGGCTCCATGGCTGGCCTTCTTTCATGACACAGTTTCCCATAGAAAACTGGGGCTTGGTGGGATTGGGGTTGGCCTATGTGGCACCTCTTTCTCTTGGGTTTTGCAGGTGGTTTCTCTACATCATTTTTGCCTTCCTGCTTGGTGCCATCTGTACCCGAGACGCCCTCCGCTCTGACTTCCTGATAGCTGAAAAGGTGGGTGCATCCTTTGCTGCCCAAAGGGCTTATTTGTTCCATGAGTACCCAACACCCAATGGCCTCCTCTTGTAGCTCTGTCTGGGAATCTGTATTGCCTTCAGTCCAGGACCAAACCGGGGGTTTCAGGTGCAGGCATGTGGAGAATGTGTAACATCTCTCTGTGGATCCTCATAATGGTGTTTGGATTTCAGCATCCAAAGATCTCCTGACACGAATTCAGGAGACTAGATAACAGGGTCATCTTTCCATGTCAAGAATGACAGGGTAGGTAGTCAGATGTTAAAATGTTTCCTGTACAAGCTCGAAGCCTCCAGTGGTCCCCCACAAGATTCATGTAAGATGCTGGGAGTAGATCTCTGAGGTTTTCTGGTCAACCAGCCTACTTAGTGAGCCCAGGTCTCAGTGAGAGACACTATCTCAAAAAACAAGGAAGAGGGCCAGCAAGACGGCTCAACAGGCTAAGGTTCTTTCTGTCAAGCCTGAGGACCTAAGTTACATCTCCCAGCCCACAAACTGGAAGGAGAAAATGGGAATGTGTTCCCTCGGCACACATACTCCCCCTGGGCATGGCAGGCATGGAGAAAGACAGGAGGGAGGCTCTCCTGAGAATCTCAGCAACTCTTGGTTGGTTTGCCTATGGCATCTTTGTCTCTGGACTACAAACCAGGTCAGATTAATGAATTCCTTGAGTTCCGCTGCTTCTTTAAAGAAGGGAGGTCCTGTGATACCAAGGACACATATTTGGCTCTTAACCTCAAAAGAATTAGATTTTTCTGAAAAAAAAATCCCCTAAAACTCCTGTGGTGCCCCAAGTTCACAGAAGAAACTCCCATAATTTCCAGAGAATGGTGGCCAATTAGGCCAGCGTTGTGAATTCCTGAACCACTCTTTGGGGTGGAGCTGAGCACAGGAGGCCAGAGATGGGTAAATCCTGACAGAGGAGAGGGAATTACTTTCTAAAGATGCGCTTAAGGCTGGTCTCCACATGCACTCAGGTCTCTCTTTATAGTGAGTAGACGCCAGTACAGGTGACACTTGTCTCCAGAGGTCATGACCATAGACCAAAGGCAGGATGGGAAGGGCCCCAAATCTTGGACACTGAGTTGCAAGGTTTGCTTCCAAGGAAGTTTTCCCCTCTCTTCTCTCTTTCTTTCTCTCTCCTCTCCATCCCCCCCAACCCCTGTGCACGAGTGCGAGAGCACTTGCATTCTCTCTCTCTCTCTCTCTCTCTCTCTCTCACACACACACACACACACACACACACACATACAGATATACACAGGCACACACATCTTCACACCCACTTTCATACACACACATGCACAGACACACACACACACACACACACAGACACACACACACACAGTTCCATCTGAAATCTGACCTTCACAGGCCCCTTCTCAGTGGAATAGCAAATGTGGCTGCACATGAGAAACTGAAAACCTCAGGAAGCCACTGAATAGAGAAGGAGCATTCCCCCAGGGACACTTGCTTGTCTGCAGCTGAGGGTGTGTGTGTGTGTGTGTGTGTGTGTGTGTGTGTGTGTGTGTGTAGCTCTGCCTGCCTCTGAGACTGCTTCCTCTCTTGCAGCTCCCTCCCCAGTGCTCTCTTCACTAGACTCTGGTCTGGATAGAGGCAGGCAGATTCCCCACTGGGGGTGGCTCATCTTCCCATCCTCTGCTCTGGAGAGAAAGCTCAGGATGCACAAGGGGGAGGCCTTATCACCAAGGATGCTGACCCCAGCATAGGTCAGAACCATCTCAGAGGTGCCTGCTGCAGCCTCCATAGCCTCTATGGGTGGAAGGCCCTCAATCAGTAATAAACCTGCCGACAGGGAGGACCTTCTTGGGAGCGCCACTGGTCCATAACAGTGAGACAGGTAAGAAGGCCAGTTGGCAGCATCCACTAAGCCAGGCTTGGCTCTGATGCACATGCTAGGGTGAGAAATGGAGCATAGACTTTACAGGGTACACAGAGACCGTTTCCCAGAACAGGCAGTGCAGGCCCACTGAGAAAAGCAAGAAGACTGTCTGGTTCTCAGCAGATGCAGGGTACCCGGGGATGAACCAGGGAGGAAAACTCCAGGAGCAGAGTGCTCTGTCATTCTCTTCCCCCAAAGGATCACCCATGATCCTTTCTCAGACTCCTCTCTCCCCTAGTGTCTCCCTCTGGGTCTGAAGCGGCTACAGTGGTAAGCACTGTAGTCAGACAGTTGGGTGGTGTGAGCTTGCCACCAGAACCCAGAGATGTCAGCTTCTCAAGGTGTCTTCATGGACAGTCCATTACTCTCATGGAGTTCTATTAAGCCATTCAGTTTAAGTCTGGGTTCTGAGCTGGGCTGCATCTGTCTGTGTTCCCCACTGTCACCGTCAGACACGGAGAGCAGCTGGCTTTGAGCACGCTCTCTGTGCTGCTCTTTCGCATGGCCCTGCCGGCGCCTGCCAGTGAACAGTTCTCTTGCATGGCTCCTTTCCCGTGTGTGCCCGGGCAGCTGATCCGCCTCTGTCTGGGTTCCCTGCAGCTTCTCTGATCTATTTCTAATTCTTCGTCTTTCCAACCCGCTTCTCCCACAATGAAGAACTTTTCCCTCACTCACTCTTCCTTCAAATGCATTACTCTGTGTGGTGGTTGTGAAATCACAGAGTGACCCACAGCAGGTGGTTATTAAAATTCAACCCTTTCACATTCATCATGGGGACATCCTTATTGGAGGAGACATTTATTTTAGAGACACTTTGTCACACCTTTCATTTCTCCATGTTTAATTCAGTAATAAAGTTGTCGATCCCACTATTCTCTGTGGTAGAGAATATTAAAGAACAGTATTAGCAAGGAAAAAAAATCTTCCAAGGTAAACAGCACACACTCCAGGAAGTGGGTGTTCATAACAGGCCAAGAGCACCAAGAATCCTAGGACATTCCAGTTCACAGGATAAGAGCAAATGAAGTAGCAAGAAGAACCCCAAAGCATCTCTGTTACAGGTAGAAATCCAGCCAAAGCCAGCCCTAATCCTTCAGGCTGCTCCTGGCTCCAAGAGGAGGGGACTGTGAAAGCCCATGACACTGCTGCATTCCATTGCATGCCATCCCTGGGAAGCGCAGAGCTCAGGGATAGTGAGTGGCTGTGGGCATCTGCTCAGTGCCCACCACAGCGCCTGCCACCAGCTGGGCCATCCTCTGCTCTGGCCCTGGCAGCACTGCCCCTCAGAGACGAAGCGCGTTTTGCTCTTTTTGTGGGCACCGGCTGCCAAGTGGAGGCAGAATTTGGCTGGGGGCAGAGGTCAATCTGTAGAGTAATGGGAATATTGGAAAATACATTTCTGGAAATGTGAAGTGAGAGGAAGCTGGGGGTATGCAGGTGTTGCCTTCTTAGTTTATCTGAACTTGTAGGCGCATCAGGATGTCCCCCACAGTAACATCCAGGGTCACAGGAACTAGATGAGGTCAAATGAGTCCCTTCTAAATGATGCCAAAGCCAGTCTTCCAAGAGAAGGGAACATCTACTGAGGTAGGGGAGTCCCTCTGTGGCTGAACGTAGTGCACAGCCTGAGTAGGACCAAGAGCAGAGAGCCATGTATAATATGAGTAATTGATTACTTCCATGAGTAGTTACTGGAAAAATAGCTAGGGTTGTTTACATCCATATAACATTTTAGAAAGATAGCTTTTTGTGATGGTATGGATGCTGTCTTTAATTTTTAAAGAATCATTAACACACATTTGTGCAAAATAAATTCTCATTTCCATGTTAAGTTCCAACTTAAACACCAATATGTTTAAGTTTTCTTTAAAACATTAATGTGAAAATGACCTGATCCTGTGGGAGCTGGGAGCGAAGGTGCGCAGTCTACTCCTGCATCTATGTTGCCTGCCAAGCCTGGACCGTTCCAAGACAGACAGTAACCTTAGTAAATGCTGCCTAGAGGCATGGGTGGAAGAACTCTAAAGGAAGAGCTAGGATTCAGCCGGGAAAGAGGAGACGACAACACTTCGGTTAAGTTACAGAAATAGACTGAGTAATAGTTTCATATAAAGAGAAGTAAGTGAGCAGACCATTCCAAACACAGTTCCTCCACCAAACGCAAACTAGCTATTATGCTTGGGCAATCCTGGCTCTGCCCCCAGCCCACGGGTTCTGGAGGAGTCCCAGGGTGTATCTGTGGAAGGAAGCCCAAGATGAAGTCACTAGTGTCATGGAGACGATGGAGCCAGACACTGATCAAGTTCTTGGGGTTCAGCCAGCACTGGGGATGCGGGGGGTGTGCAGACTAGGGTGTCTCATTCCCACGGATGATCATGCTTTAAGTGAAAAGAAAAAAGCTACACAGAGAGAGGGGGGATGGGGGAGACAGAGAGACACAGAGGAAGGTCTGTGTCTGTGTATGTGTGCACTTGCGCACATGTGTACACACACACATACACACACATGCACATGCCTACATGTATGCATTCTACACATTCAACCCCTAGTTTAAAAAAAAATCAGGAAAAAATTGCACTCTGTAGCTGGGCATGATGGAGCATGCCTTTAATCTTGCTCTAGGGAGGCAGAGGCAGGCTGATCTCTTTTGAGTTTGAGACCAGCTTGGTCTACAGAGTGGATCCAGGATATCCAGAGCTACAATAGTAAGACCCTGTCTCAATACTTCACCCTAAATTTCATTTTTCTTTTTTATTTATTTATTTGTTTAATTTTTTATTAGATATTTTCTCCATTACATTTCAAATGCTATCCCGAAAGTCTCCTATACCCTCCTCCCTAAATTTCATTTTTCTAAACCTAGCTTTTCTGAATTAATCCCTAACAAATTCAACCATTTGCATTAGATATTATGCATAGTAATCTAGAGGTGAGAGGATGTAGGTAAATCTTATCTAGATAGTAGGCCATTTTATACCAGGCACCTGAGCATCCAGATTCACATACCTGTGGTGATCCAGAACCCATCCTCTACAGACACTAAAGGATGCTTTCCTAACCTCCTAGGCTTCACACTGACTGCCCATTTGAAATCATCTGGAAGACTTTTTTTTTTCCCTTGTTTCGGTCAACCCTGCTCGCTCCGCTCGACCCCACTCTTTTCTGCCGGCTATGCTCCCTCCGGCCAGCCCCACTCGCTCCCGGCCGCCCCTGTACAGCCCCCGCTTGCTCCAGCCATCCCCGTTCCGCTCCGCTCGCTCCGGACAGCCTCGCTTGCTCCTGTTGGTCTCTCTGGTCCAAGGATTTATTTCTTATTATTCTTCATAAGTACGCTGTAGCTGACTTCAGACGCACCAGAGGAGGGCGTCAGATCTTGTTACGGGTGGTTGTAAGCCACCATGTGGTTGCTGGGATTTGAACTCATCACCTTTGGAAGAGCAGTCGGGTGTTCTTACCCGCTGAGCCATCTCACCAGCCCTCTGGAAGAGTTTTTAAAGATCAGAGACAGTATTCTACTGAGAACTTATTGAGGTGGGATCTCTGGGGTGATTCTTTTTATTTATTTATTTATTTTGGTTTTTCGAGACAGCATTTCTCTGTGTAGCCCTGGCTGCCCTGGAACTCACTCTGTAGACCAGGCTGGCCTCAAACTCAGAAATCTGCCTGCCTCTGCCTCCCAAGTGCTGGGATTAAAGGTGTGTGTCACCACCGACCGGCTCTGGGGTGATTATTTAGGCTGAGAAGAGAGTCACTGAATTAAAATTTCAAACTGCTTCTGATAAAATTTAATGTTTTTTTTTTTTAAGTTGCCAGCATAGGCTGTAGACACACACACAAAGATTACAGATGGCTCCTCTCAGAATGCACAGAGAAACAACCACAGAGGTGGTTCCCCTAACAGCTGTATAGAACACCCAGGGCTCAGATCACGTAAAGTGCCCAGGCTTCTCTAATACATCTGGTTGGCCAGCCTCTGCTGTAGATGGCGGCTGAGACATGATTCCACTGGGAGTGCGGGGTGTAATGGCAAGATATGCCATGAGCCTGATTAACAATCCTGCAGGGGAGAGAATAACCCAGAGTGATGGGAAACATTGATAACAATGATTCCTAATAATAAAGTGGGAAGGGAAGAGCAGGACATGCCCAAGAAACCCATGACAGCAAAGCAGGAGGCAGATGAGATCCTCCTGGAATGAGATGATGCCCATAGGGCAAGAAGGCACTGCAATGGACCACGTTGCCTCTGTCCAGCCTTTGACCACCTCACCTCCCATCTTGCGGGTTGTGAGACACTCCCTTCCCCATTTAACATCTAAAATCCCAAAGGACCAGAACCTTTCTTGATGCCTCTTTGCAGCCCTAGAAGAGACTGTGGTAGGTCTGCTCTGTACCTCATGACACCGGAGAGCAGTCACTGGTATGAGGAGAAGTGAGATGACTCATAGAGGAGATGGGGTTTTTACTGAGTCTTTTGCATTTAAGGATCTTTAAATTCATTATATGTGCATGTACCCAGATGAGCTTATGTGCCCCATGTGCATGCGGATGCTTGAGGAGGTCAGAGTCAGGTCCTCAGCAGGAGCGGAAGCATTCTTCACTGCAGAGCCATCAGTCTGCTGCCTCGTGCTGATCTTGATGTTCAGTGGTGAGCAACGAGCAGATTAGGGAGTGTGCAAAGAGGGTCCCAACAGCAAGTGTGACCCTCCCTGCCCCCACAGGGATTGGGGATCATTGGCAAATGGAGCAGAGACTATGGCCGGGGGACGGGGTGGGTGTTGGAAATCCTGTAAGTATGGTAATGACGACACCAGGACCAGCTGCAGGGAGGCAGATCAACTTTACTTGGGGTGATTCAAGGATTATATAGTTTTGGGGATGAGGGTTAGAATATCCAGGATGGGCAAAGATCATTGGCTGAAGGCTTAAGGTACAAGATGCCTCATTAGCGTGGGGAGGCATTGCAGGAATCTCAGGTGCTAGCTGAACGGGTTCTTATCAGGAGAAAGGAAGATGAATCTATAATCTAACTAAGGCTATGTGACATTCTGCAGACAGAGGCATGTGGGGTTAAGGTCAGAGAAGGGGAAGCCCTGCTAGTGAAGGGAGTCCTTCATTTTGCACCAAGCCCAGAAGGCTATCTGGACAATGACAAGGACTTTGACCTTAATCCCTAATTAGCAGGGCAACAGCAAGTGTTGTGTTGAGTGGAACTTGGGGACTCATGGACATGCAGAGCCTGCTTATCAACTAATAGGAGTTGCTGTTGCTGGGGTTTTAGGACCAGGGTTGAGTTTGTCACTCTGGTAGGGGTCTGGGGCATTTTCACAGGGAGTACAAGAGACTGACTGGAATCATAGCCAGCCAACAGTTCTCATTGTGGTTTCTAGCCAATGGCATCAACATTACCTTGGAACCTTCTGTAAATCCATATTCTTAGGCTCCTCTCAATGCCTCCTAAATCTGAAATGCCAAGAGTAGGGCCCAGAAGCCAGGAGTTTGAGAGACACTGCAATGAATCCAAGCCTGCTCAATTTGAAAACTAGTGTATAGTCCATATAGAATGTGAACTAGCCTGAAATAGTGGGCTGAGGGGAGTAGGCTGGGAAATGGGGACTCTAAGGCTGAGCTAAGAGGAGCATATAAACAGCTGGAAAGTGTATAGGTGCACCAGGGGAGTAGGAAGGGTCAAGTCATGGTTTGACTGGCTGATAACAGTATGCTGGCAATCCCAGAATCCAGGAGGTGGAGGTAGGAGTATTGTGAATTAAGAACAACTTGCACGTATAGCAACACTCTGTCTCAGAAGACAAAACCAACCGACCAATGCAACAATGCTTAGGCCCTGGGAAGCTCAGAGCCTCAGCTCGGGCTGTGTAGTCCTGGGATCCGTGAGAAGCTCAATGCACGGTCACACGTCAGGCCTCCCAAGATTTCTACAAGCGTAGCAAGATGAGCGGTAGAGGAAAGAGAATTCTCTAGGAGTTTTAAAGTCATCTGACCTAGAATATGTGCACAGTGTAGGAGCAAGCAAGAGAGACCCTGCGGCAAAGCAGAAGGTGAGGACTGCCGCTGTCCCAACCTGCATGGGTGTGTAAGGGCACAGAACACTCCTTCCAAATACGTAGTAAATCGGTAAATGTTTGTAAAACCTTTTTTTTTAAAAGTGTTGGCCATTGTGTAACTATATTAGTGAGATTCCAATCACTATCACACAATGCCTGACATAATTAATTTATAAAGAGAAAATTTTCGGCCCATAAGATGGCTCAAGCGGAAATAAGACACTTGCAGTCAAGTCTAATGATTTCAGTTTGATTCCCTGGGACCCACATGGTAGGAGAGATCAGTTTCTATAGGTTCTCTGTTTGATTCATGTCTGTCATGGAAATCCCTCTCATCCCATACCTCCATACTAAATAAGTAAACTGTAATAGAGGTCTCATTTTGCTTTGAGTTTAGGGGGTTCATTCTATGGCCTGTTGTTTTGTGCTTCTTGTAGGAATGCCAGGTGGTAATGACCACTAATGTGTAACACCATGAAACTGTTCTTCTCAAAGGCAAAAGAGAAAGAAGGGCTTGAGGCCTTTCCATCCCCTTCAAGCACACACACCCATGGCCTAAAAAACTCCCATAGGCCCTGCCCTTGACAGTCCCCTTATTGTTCAAGTAGGCGCTGCCCTGGGGAGCGGGGAGGACAAGCCCTAGCACAGAGTTTTAGCAGAGCTGTTGTATCTGCCATGAACCTGGTGTGACCTCAGCTTTACAGTAGCCTTTTGTCAGAGAGTGTTATCTGAGATTTTAGGGGGTTATTCTTTTGAAGGATTCTCAGAGACTTGGCATCACTTAGTCTGGAGACATGCCAAGCAACCCAGGCGGTCTCTGATGGTTGGAGATGGGTCTTTCAAGATAACCCCTAGACCCCTTAGTCAGGGTTTCTATTCCTGCACAAACATCATGACCAAGAAGCAAGTTGGGGAGGAAAGGGTTTATTCGGCTTACACTTCCATACTGCTGTTCATCACCAAAGGAAGTCAGGACTGGAACTCAAGCAGGTCAAGAAGCAGGAGCTGATGCAGAGGCCATGGAGGGATGTTACTTACTGGCTTGCTTCCCCTGGCTTGCTCAGCTTGCTTTCTTGTAGAACCCAAGACTACCAGCCCAGGGATGACACCTCCCACAATGGGCCCTCCCCCTTGATCACTAATTGAGAAAATGCTTTACAGCTGGATCTCATGGAGGTATTTCCTCAAGGGAGGCTCCTTTCTCTGTGATAACTTCAGCCTGTGTCAAGTTGACACACAAAACCAGTCAGTACACCTTTAGATCAGGTAAGTTTCCGTATTCGAAGACTGACCTGCTAAAGGTGCTGTTTTTTTGTACAGCATTAGAAAGAGCTTCAAGGAGGCTGTCAGCGTTCAGTCCCTGAGAGGTTGATCCCCTGCCGCAGAGAAGCCTAACTTCGTCGTGCAGCGGCTCTCTTTAATTTGTCCTGTGTAACCCAGACACAGGGGTCACTGCAGGACATTCAGGATCAGCCCACGGTAACAGTAGGACATCTGCCTGTTGTAGGTGTCTCTGGTTGGTTTCCTCTTCCTGTTGGGCCTGTACATCTCATCCCTGGCTTCCTGTATGGGGGGACTCTACGGAGCGCCCCGCATCCTGCAGTGCATCGCCCAGGACAAAGTGATCCCTGCACTGGCCTTTCTGGCGAACGGGGTGAGTGGCTCATTTTGTAGGCTCTCTCTCTTATCTCTGTTTTTCTGTCTGCATCTCTCTATCTCTCTGAAGCTTAAGCTTCAGAGAGACCGATGTCTCTGGTCTCTGGGGAGAGACAGAGTCGGGTACGGAAGTTGTGCCTTTCTGTCCTGTCCATAGGTGTGTTAGGCTAGCTGCTTAGACAGAACGTCTCATATATCACAGGCACCAGCTTCCCGGAGCTGAGGAGCCATGAAGCAGGGTCCTTTCTTCAATAAAAACAAATCCAGGAGCCTCCAAGTTTAGCATAAAAGAAACAGTCTCTAGGAAAAGAATAGAGCCTTGCAGCTCTGCCTTTCCCACAGGTTCACAGTGCCCTGGGTGGTAGTTGTGGTGCTGATAGTGATGGTGGTGGTGGTGGTGGTGATGATGATGATGGAGGTGATGGTGGTGATGTTGATGTGGTGATGTTGATGTGGTAATTGGTGGTGGTGGCAGCGGCAGTGGGTGTTTGAAGAGGCCCCATACTATGGGCTATGGGCTCTCTATGATCTATCATGTGCCAAACTGTAACTGATACTGAATAAGCAGGGTTGACTAACTGCTGGGATAGTCAAAAAAGACGTTCCTAAAGAACGGTAGACATGCGCACAGGGAATCCCATGTCTCTGTATTCTGGCTTGTAAGCTACACTTTCTATTTTTCGTCCCTTCTGACTCCTCCTCATCCCAAGGGGGTGTAAATCACCATAACTCCTTCCTCTTCACCTCCCTTTGGATTTTTGAAACAGGGTCTCACTGGAGAGCCCAGAGCTGCCAAAATTTGCTAGAATTCTCTGGTTGTGTGTTCAAATGTTTCTGTTTTTATTGCTTTGTGTATTTATGTATTTATATGTTTGTGTGAGGTGAGGGGGGAGAGCATGAGAGAGAGGGAAGAAGGGGGAGGGGGAGGTCGGGGGAGAGGGAGGGAAGAAAGAGAGAGAGCGCGCGTGCACATGTAAATATATGGTCAAGAAGTCCTGTTAGCATGTTAGCATTCTTTCTAGACTCTGCCCAACAGTTATCTAGCAACAGCAGCCAGGTAGGCCAGGCTTGCTATACAAGGGACTGTTTGAACTCTTTTCTCTCTCTCTGACTTCTTTCTTCCTCTCTCCTTCCCCTTCCCCCTTCTCTCCCTTTTCTTTCTCTGCCTCTACTCCCTTCTTAATCCCCCTTACCATGCCCCAAACAAGCTCTGTTTTATATTAGATACATCCTATGACTGGTTATCCGGAAGGGGGAGGGGAGATGCCGCAGCATGGGCCTGCTGAGGTCCCCCTCCCTCTGCACCCCCCTCCCTCTGCACCCTACCATGCTTTATAGAACATATCCAGAGCACTTGTAGGAGCCACCGTGCTGATCATAGGGATCAAACTCAGGCCACCAGGCTTAGCATCAAGTGGCTTTACCCACTGAGCCACCTCTGCAACCCCTCATTTGTTTCTTTCTTTCTTTTTTTTTTTTCTTTATTCATGTATTTATTCCACAGTCAAGTAAATCATAACTTAAAGCCACAGCATTATTAAAGGGGAATTTCTGGTACAGCTGCTAAAGTGCAACACTGACAGGTGCTCTTCCCATGATGGAACAAATACACATTTCCCTAAGGTCTGGGCGCTCATTTGTTTCTTGAAAGAAAGAAGCTGGCCTGAAATTTGCAATCCTCCTGCCTCTGCCATATGTGTGCTAAGCACTTAGGTGCACTTGACCACAACCAGCTCCTTCTGTTTCTTCTCTCCAATTGACATCGGCTGGGAGGAACATTGGTTGATACTTCAAGATTAAGATGTTAATACACCTTTATTCTTCTTCATTTAAAATTTATTATTATTATTATTACCATTATTAATTTTATGTGTCTGGATGTTTTGCATGTATGCATGTGTTTATGCACTATTTGAAGGCCAGAAGAGGGCATCTGAGTTCCCAAATACAGCTAAAGGAGGTCATGAGCTGCCAAGTGGGTACTGGGAATTGAACCTGTGTCCTCCAGGACAGCAGCCAGTGATCTTAATGGTGGGGCTATCACTCTAGCCCATTGTTTATTTTTTATGAGATACAATGAGCACAGATTTCAAAACTAAAGCTTACATGAACAGTATCCACTGGGAATTTCTACTCCTATGTTGAACCTTCCTACCTGTCCTAACCTTAATTTTGTTCTTTAAGGCACTGTTTTTTCCTAAGTCTCTATGATTATTGTTGGTTTTGTGTGCGTGTGTGCACGCAAGCACGAGAGTGTGGCCTTCTTTGTTTCTTTTGCAGTGTTGGGTACTGAATATATAGCCCTGCCAGTGTGTGTGTGTGTGTGTGTGTGTGTGTGTGTGTGTGCAGTATATTACATACATGTTCTTTGGATATGTATCCTTGTATGTGTAGGTATGGGTATGAGTGTGTGCATCCTTATATGTTTTTCCCAATCTGTATTTTTTTATTTTAAAAAGTGTGTGTATGTGTGTGTATAGGGTGTCTGCATGTATGTCTGTGCACTACTTGTATGCCGTGTCTGTAAAAGCCACTAGAGAGCAGCAGATCACCTAGAGCTGGAGTTACAGATGCTTGTGAGCTGCTGTGTAGGCGCCAGGAACCAAACCCAGATCCTCCAGAAGAGGATGGAGTACTTCTAACCACGGAGCCATCTCTCTGGCCACACCACCTTATTTTCTTGAAGACAGGTCACTCGCTGATACAGCTAGGTTAGTTGGCCAATGAACTCTCGGGATCCTGCCTACACTACAGCAGCCTGTGTTGGGGTTCAGATGCAAGTCTCCATGCGCAGGTTTCTTGGGTTCTGGGGATCTGAATTCAGGTCCTCATGATTATGTGGGAGGACTTTACTGACTGAGCCATCTCCTCAGGCTCCCCAGTTGTTTTTCAAATTGAATATTTCCCTTCCATATTTTCATTCAACAGTCAATTCTCTCAATATATTGCTTATACTTTGCATTTTAACATTTTCATATGTGGTTTAGGAATCCGTCTTCTATATTACTTTAAAGAGAATTTTCTCATTCTTTTCTGTTATGTTTATGTGACATAGTTTATTTAATCAGTTCTCTATTGACTGATACATACATGAGTATCTTCCAGTAAACAGTACTGTAGTAGGTGATTCTTTCTTTCTGCTACTACAACTGTATGTATATAATTTACAACTGAATAGGCAAATGTTTTGACTCAGTCTTTTGTGTGATAATTTTTTTTTTAATTTCCATTATTTATTCCTGGAAACGTCATACAGGGGTGCCAGGAATAGAAGATACATACAAGATACAATGTATCTCGATCATACCCACCTCCAACTCTCTCTCCCCTCCCATAAGAAGTCTCCTGTTTTCAAGTCCTTTCCTCTTATTTGTAACCCACCAAGTCCTGTTAGTGTGGCCTGCTGGAGCGTTGATTGGTCTAGTTGACTTAATTCTGTGTGGGTGACCACAGTTGCAGCCTGTGAGTACAACAGCCATGCCATGCCCAGCATTACACAGGACTCCTCCCTATCCTCTGGCTCTTACATTCTTCCCACCCCCTTTTCCAAGATGCTCTCTTTGCTGTGATGTGGGGTTGGTATTGACATCCTGTGAGGACCAAGCACTCAATAGTCACCGGTTCTCATCACTGGCCAGTTGTATATCTCTGCATTAACTACAGCCCACTATAAAACAACAACAATAAACAAACAAAATAAAAACAAACAAAACCAACCAACTAAACTTCTCTAACTAAGGTTAAGAACAACACTAATGCTTAATAAATATTTATTATTATTTAATGTAATATTCTAAATATTCTAAATATTTAGAAAGCACTTTGACAACATGTTCATTTAGCAAAGTAACAGTAGTAAGTTCTCCCTTTGGGGCCTATGACCTCCCCAGCCATGAGCTTTTGACTAGCTTATACTTCAGATATGAATTCTTTTATGTAGAGCGATCCTCAAATTCAACCAGTGGTTGGTTACCCTCACAGCTGTAATACCACTGTTGCTCCAGGGGGTGCTTCTCTGTACATGTTTTGGGTTCACTGCATAGTGACTTTCAGCTCTGTGCTAGGAGGAGGGTCTGAGGTCAGTTCCAGCTTCATTCTCTATATCCTGCAACCCAAATAGGTTGTGTCTTCAGCAATAGGGTCCTACCAACCGTATTCGTTCCTTTTCTGTTCCTTTAATAAAATACCATGACCAAAAGCAATTTATAGTCGAAAGAAATTTAGTTTTGCTTATAATTTTTGTTCAATAATCCATGGCTTCTAAGGGAAGCATTGTCCACCCATGCAGCCACAATCCTTACCAAAAAAAAAAAAAAAAAAAAAAAGTATATATTTAAATCAGCTTACAAAGTAGTGAGTTTCCCTAGGTTTTTCATACATTCTTAGTTTTGGTTAATGTCCCTTACTCCATCCTCTCCCTTGTCTTTTAACCTCCACTATTCCTCATCCCTCTCTTCCTTCCCCCCTTCCTTTCCTCTCTTTCTTCCCTCCTCTCCCTCCCTCTCTTCCCTCCTTC
>CACVCL010030600.1:0-45549 GCA_902729485.2 Mus minutoides
AGTGCTCCTCACATTCTGTGGGTCACAGAAGCGACAGACTTCAATACTCAGGCCAAAGGCCTCTCATGAATGCCCTAGTATACTCTGCCCTCCAACCCTGTTGAAAGGCCCCACAACCTCAGAAGAACTCTGCTTACCCACCAGAAGAGAAATACACTATGGCAGATGCAGAACTGTAGATAAACTGAATAGTTCAACAATTCCCTAAAAATGTACAGTTGAAGTTAAAAATATAGTATCTACAATTCTACTAACAAAGCAGTTGATGGAAACAAACAAATAAAAATCCCTGTCTGACATAAAATTTATATTAAGGCAATATAATACTTTTTTATGAATAAAGTGAAGAATATAATCATGGGTCTTAAATGTCTACAGTTTAAATGAATGTTTAATATTAAAGCTTGAGTCCTTCAGATAGCAGATACATTTAGCATTGGTAAAATGTATCCAAAGACAGGGAAAAATCTTTTTACATGTTCCTGCTTCCAAAAGAAATAATTTAAATCTTTATATGTGCTTGTAAGTTATGCACTCTTATTAATAAACTACTTACTGGTAAGATATGTTTTATGATACTGTCACTGCATTTACAGCCATGACAATTATGTTTTATACAAAACTTGTACTAAATTTGTTTGGTACTCATCATTTAGAGTCTTTACATTCATTCAAATATGTGTTGTTACACACAAAATTTTTTCATGTTGTAGAATAAATCTATTGTATTAATGTATCCTTTTAATATTAGAAAAATAAATTTTCTAATGAGCAATATTTTAGCCAACAGTATCATCTGCTTAATGTTCGATGCAAAAATGTTATTAGGTATTATTTTTAAAAAGACAACATCTACATTGTAGAAACTGAATGTAAAACTACTACAAATTAAATTTAAAAAAATGAAAATAGTAGTAAGTTGTGTATATTTTGAAAGTATTAGTAGAGGTTTTAAAAGTAAAATGAGGTTTTCACTTCAAAAATAATTTTCATTTATAATTAAACAAGTTTGTTTTGATGATATAATATTCTAGCAAAAATATGTTAAGTCTCATTGTGGAAGTTTATCCACACTTATTTACAGCTTTTCCTTCCATTTACAGCTAAGTCCTTGTCTAAATAAGAAGACAAGACATATAGCTACTCTATTGTTATGAAAAGACTCAATAATCAATGGATGCTTTTCCAGGTTGCACTGGTTTGTCAGGTTCACAGTGCAGCTTCTCTCTGGAAAATATTTACAGTTCATTGTCAGAAACTATGGCACTCTGACACTAGTGGTAATACCAGAAGCAGGGCTTAAAGCTTTGGAAGTACATTTTTCACCTTCATATCTCCTTCTCCCAGGATGCAAGTCATCAGACCTTTATATGAGAAGTACCCTGCTTGTGGAATAAGCAAATAAACAAAAATAAAAACAAAAACCAAAAAAAATCAACAAAACAAACAAACAAACAAACAAAAAGCAACTGTACCTCTGAAAGCACAGTATTCAGGAGAATCTGAACTAACTGGCCCCATCATGTCTCAACCTACCATCAATTTAGAACCATTAGATTGTGTTCCATTTGACTAAGCATGCTGCTCAATGACTGTACCACTTCATCCAACCTAATCCTAAAAATACATGTTTTTCCTTTTTTCTGTAAGCTATCATTTCTGAAAGCTCCCGTGACAAGCTCCTTATTTTGAAGTACATTTATATACTTTCCTCTTGGTAGCCTGGCTTTTGTTAAAGGTACCATTGCTACAAACCTTACAATGGATGAAGAAATAAAATATTTGTTCCCATATAAATGCATATAGGTGCCCCCAACCACTCTTATGGACTGCTCTTATGATGATATTGCAAATGCTGGTATAAAAGTTTCTCTTGCCTTGTATGTTATGTATGGAAAATTTCAGGAAAATGTTAAGAAATGAAAAGGATTACTATAGGGGAATTACAGAACAGAAACAGTTTTTGGAACTAGGTCCTATTTATTTTTGTACTTTTATCTAATTTTAGTAAACAATTTATCTTTAGAAATAATTAGAAATCTCATAAGATTTTTTTTTCTGTTCTTAATCACATTCGTTCATTGTACTCAAATAATAATAATCAATGGATTACTCGTCTGAAAGACAATGAATTATAGACAATTTGAAACACACTTACTTTTGAAATCTCTCATAACATTATGTGTTTCCATAACATTAATAAAAACTCTAATTTGACATTTATTTGTGAGTTAACTTGATAATACAAAATTTTAGGAATCAACAGCTATAATTTTTCATTCATTAAGGAGAAGAAATAGCTTCCACTTCTAATTATGAATAATATTTAATCATTTAAATATAATAAATAATCTCGAAGCTATTGAATATTTTATATTAATTGTGAAAGTATTAATATTAAATGAAATAGGTTAAATTATATAAAATTATACATTACACTATATATAATTATATATATGAAGTTTCTGTTCTGTGCTAGTTAGCTGGAAGCACTGTTCTTTTGATTTTTCCCATGGGAAATCTCCTGAGGATCCTAAAATGTCTGGGCACATGTCGGTGCTTTTCAGTAGTCTTTAGAATGTCAAATGGTGATCACTTAGAGAATCCATTAAAAGTATTAACCAAATAAAAAGGAGAAATTGTACTTTGGACAAATACGGTAGTTGGAATAGAGCATTTCCCATTAAAAACATTTATGCTAAGACTACATAATGATTAACCAGTTTCAATAGAGGAAAAAGGCACAGTAATCAATAGCTAATCTTGCCAAGTATAGAGACCCATATTTTGTAATCACAGAAGAGGCTTGTGGTGGAATTAGCTAATTGGCATCTGCTAGGAGTGACTGCCGTGTGTAATAGAGTTTGCATGAAATAGATGCTGTTCAGAATATCCCATTAGCAAATGTGACCTTTGACAAACAATGCTGACCCTCAGATTTTTCATCAGTAGATGGAGATATTGGATCGATACACTTCAAACCCAAAAGCTCCACAGTTTTCTCTGGTGCTTCCAGGCTTCATACTCCAAAAATAACATTCTCATAAATTTTTGAATGGGAAACTTGGATACAGAGTAAATGTTTGTGGTATTTAAGAGTAAGGCAGACAAGCTTGATAACTGGGGCATAAAAGGATTTTTTCCTTTTTGTTTTTATTTTTTTAATATACTTAGTTGACAATATTGAACATGTCAATGCTGCATGTAAAATAAGCTGAAGCAAAAATACTGGTAAATTATTATGTTAATACATTGTTAATTAATACATTGAATATTATGTTAATGCATTGCCTTAAAAAAGCTGAATTGTACATATAATGTTGGATGACAGTTTTACATAAAATGTATTCAACAATAAAATATGGGACAAGAGAAAGGTGAAATGAAGAGAATAAGACAAGGAGCTATTCACTGAAGACTGCAAATTCCCTTTTCTCTTAAAAGCTTCGGGTAATTGACTGATGAGATTCAGAGCAAATGAGTATATTCTGCACTGAGAGTTTACTCTCAGCTATGGTTACCATCCTTCCAGAGTCCACCTCAATATTCCAATATTCACAGATGCCTAAGTATAATCCTTTCATTAGATTAGATGACATTTGAAATCTGGGATAAGTGTTTGCCAGAATTTTGGTACTTTGACATAAGTTTCAATTATATATATATATATATATATATATATATATATATATATATATATATATATATATATATATATATATGCTTGTTTGTGTGATTAAAAGTAAGTGATATTTCTAGACTCATGAATTCACCTATAAGTTTGATGATTTTGTTTCACAGCTGAGTAATAGACCTTTGTGTAAATGCATCACTTTTATTTTATCATCTATCCATTGACAGACATCAAGGCTGTTCTCAAATTCTGGCTATTATTAACACCAAGAATGCACACATTATTAGAACAAGTATCTGGGCTGTAAGGATAAAGCCTCCTTTGGGTATATGCTCACGAGTGCTTTTGCTGAATCTTGAAGTAGATGGACTCCCAGCTTCCTGGGGAACTTCCCTTTGCATATATATTATGCTTTCTGGTTTTGTGTTTTTGTGAGATTTCTACATGTTTGAGCATGTATGTTTCTGTGTCTTTAAGTGCTTCTCCAGCTTAATCTTTGGCTCTTTTGTTTCTGTTTGTTTAGTCCTATTCCAACTTGTTTTTGTTTTATTTTATTTCTTAGACGCCTGTTGTCTTTTCTAACTGAAGATAGAAAAACTGGAGAGGAGGAGAGGTGGGCAAAAAGAGAGAGGAGCTGGGAGAGAAAAAAACTATAATCTGAATATATTGCATGAAAAAATTCCGTTTTCAATAAAAGAAAAAAAGTGGTGGGCTCGTATATGACATTCGGTGCTGAAACAATGCCATTCACTAATCACAAAAATGTATTTTGTGTTGCTCATGATTATATTGGTAAGTTGTCCATATAATACGCTGCAGCTTTAATCCGGCATTAAATAAGGCTCAAAGTTTGTAAGTTTGCACTTGTCCCTGTGCCTAAGTCAGCATATAAGTGTCCTTCTGTTTTAGTCTGAGGCAGTTATCCCCCTTCAATCAACATACCTAGAGTTTTGTAATGAAGTGTTGATTTGCTTCTATTTAAAGCTTTATTTAAATAAACATACATGTGAGTAAGAAAGGATTTTGCTAACAGACTTCTGCTTGCTTTCTTTCTTCGCAGGCCTTCCCTTCTCACATTTTCCAGTGGCAGTGCAGGGCGAGACCTGATGGAAGAGGTGAGTGTGAGCAAGCTTATCTTCAACAAGTTAATAATGGTGCTGCTCTAGGCTCAGATGTCTAGTTTGGGGATGTTGAACAAAGGACTAGCAGAACTCAGGTTTTGGAAGAATGTGAAATGAACAAGTAATAAACCCAAAAGTTAAGCCTAGGCTAAATCTAAATCTTACCTTCAAAAAAAATCAATCTCTGGAAAATTTCTTACAGCTTTACCTCCAGAATAATGCTGATTGGTCAGGTTTTCTTTATGTTGGGTATACTAATATTGTAATTTCTTGATGCTTTGCATAGCACCTCTGTTCTTGTAGGGTTTTCCATTGGTCTGCTTGCTTATTTTTTGTGTAATTTCAGTTATCATATGTGTTTAAGATCAGACTTGTTGATTTCTATGATTGATACTTAGGTAAATGCATATCAATTTGTTTTGGCATAAATATGGAAAATTTTAAGCCAAACAATAATTTACAAATAACTTGGCAAATGTAATAATGTGAATTAGTTGTTTATGGTTTTTTTTTATAACTGATAAAATGTGTGTATACTTTATTTCAATGAACATACAATTTTGGGTCTGAGCAATTAGGAACCATCACTTATTTAATTGAAATTCAAATTTTTGAAACACAAATTCTATCTCCTGAAGCCAAGGAAAGAAGCAAGTTATCTTTATCAAACTCTCAGTGGGTATAGCAGTTAGTGGTGCTATGACTAAACTCTTTATCTTCTCAAGTAAATAATAATGATAAAAGGTTTGTTTTCATGCTATCTCTAGAAATGTAGCATTTGTGGAGATCAGTAGATGATAATTAACACAGAGGCCCACAAACAAACAATGTGAAGAGTGTGAGAGACTTTGGAGCACTTAACACTAAATGGATATCTTTATATCCACTCAAGGCTCAATGATCTTTGCAAAAGAGGAGTCAAAAAGATTGAAAGAGGTGTATGAGTCCAAGTGTCGTCCACACACCATAGGAATGATACACATATGAGCTCACAGATACTATGGCAACACATACAAGACCTGTTGTATAGGTTCAAAAAACAAAATCCAAACACTGAAAAGGAAAGTGGACATGGGTTCCCACTCCTAACCAAGAAGCTATTTGCAATTGGTAATTAGAGGAAAAGGAGAAATCAGTTTCCTCTTGTGGACTGTCACTGATCTACCTATCACATTCTAGGGCCGGCTCCATGAAAGCAGTACTTGGTCACCACAACATGGGCTTTGTGGGGTGAGGAGTGGCTTCTTGTTTTTGCTTCATTTTGGTGTTTTCTCTCTCTCTCTCTCTCTCTCTCTCTCTCTCTCTCTCTCTCTCTCTCTCTCTCTCTGTGTGTGTGTGTGTGTGTGTGTGTGTGTGATTATTTTGTTGTTTTTTTTTTTAACAATTTGCTTGTTTTGATTTTTGTATTTGGGTTTGTTTTTGTTTAAGTTTTGGATTTTAGAGGCAGAGCAAAAGCATGAATTTGGGTGGGAGGTGGGGAAAATCTGGGGAACCTAGGGAAGGGGAGTATATCATATGAAAAACTTAAATAAAGCCAAAGATTTGTTATTATCATTTATATAGGAAACTCTCAGGGTTAATATCCAATTACAGCATTCTTCACTTGTTAATGATAAAATGTATACTTAATATTTTTACGATGTTAATGTGATTACCTTTTTCATTTATATTTGTATACACTGAGAACTACAAAATATTACTAGGAAAAAATGACTTTAATCATTGAATCCAGATATATGGCAATATAGTAAAGTGATAAGATATACAAGCTTTCAAATTTTCCACCTGGGTCTTCAATTTTATTTAATAAACATTTTGTCAATATCTCTTCTAAAGTAAAATGATTAGCTGCCTTCTCAGCTGATATCATGAGGAACATTTTCAGTCTGAAAAATATAATTTTGGTTTTCCCTGCAGCTTGTTTTAGCTAACTGCTTTCTCTGCAATGAACTTTGGGATGTCATTATCCCATAATCGTTAGCTAAGAATACTACATTTGGACACTTATTGAGCTGTCTTTTTCAGCATGACAACTGATATTTTACCTTCATGATACACTTGCCAACATAGATGGCAAGGTAATTATAAAGCCGGTCCTTCTAAATGGTGTCTTACTGAAAGAAAATATGAAAATATTCTCTAGATTTCTACTTATGATCACTAATTCTGTCACAAGTCATTCTAACCACTTTCAAAATGTCTAAGCAGAGAAACCAATATATCATATTCTAATTTCTACTTGAATTGTAACCTTTATTTGTTGTATTGTCTGTGAAAAGAATATAATAATAACTTATTTACACTCTGTAAGTATATCTTTAAAATAGACTTTATGCTGTTCCCTCAGACAATATCAAGATATATCAATTACAAATTAAAGCAGAAGCAGACTGTGTTGGATATATTGGCAGTCTATTAGCCATGAAATGAGTGATCGCGTAGATGTAGGTATCTGGAAAACAGGGATGAAGCAAACATGGAGATAGAACTAATTTCACAGCCATTCTGTCCTTTCTCTATGAAGAAGGATGGTGTAAATCTCCTTACCATCTGCTTCCAAACAGAAATTATCCTTTTTTCTTATACTTTTTTTATTAGATATTTTCTTCATTTACACTTAAAATTCTATCCCAAAAGTCCCCTATACCCTCCCCCTGCCCTGCTCCCCTACCCACTTGCTTCCACTTCTTGGCCCTGGCATTCCCCTGTACTGGGACATATAAAGTTTGCTAGACCAAGGGGCCTCTCTTCCCAATGATGGCCTACTAGGCCATCTTCTGCTACATATGGATCTAGAGACACGAGCTCTGGTGGTATTGATTAGTTCATATTGTTGTTCCTCCTATAGGGTTGCAGACCCCTTCAGCTCCTTGGGTACTTTCTCTAGATCCTCCATTGGGGGCCTTGTGTTCCATCCTATAGATGACTGTGAGCATCCACTTCCAAACAGAAATTAGCTTAAGTATTTGATATTCACACTTTAATCTTTGGAGCTTTAAATCATACCATAGATACTTATGCATATTTAACAAGGCTAAAGATTTTAAGTTTTTAGTGGCATTTATTATACCCACAATACAAGAAAAGACTATGATTCATCTACCCTTCTTTGTCTCCTTATTCCCCCATGCCATGATGGCACCAAAGAAAGAAAGAACAATTACTCTGAAGAGCAATGGTTTGCGACTTTTGATAGATTTACACTGTGATACTCTGTCCTTCCACAATTTTCAAGAAGTCTTTCTCATTCCAGCTGGCCTCTGCAGCCTCCGAGGTCCACAAACCACTTTTTGATGGAGCGTCATATGAAGCCAAATGAGATCTTGGCAACTGCAGCCACTCTTGACTGAGAAATGCCATCTTAAATGTCTGTAATCTTGTTCTATTTCTATCTAGACAAGAGTAAAAATTTCAAAGCTCTTCTGGGTTTCCCTTTGACTTTTGTGATGCCTTGGTTTTCCAGTTTGATGACCAGTACCTGTGTTATAAAGCTTCAAAATACTTTTCAGATATAACTTATAAATAAGTAACCTGATGCATACAAGTTCAACAATAAGAATATTAGCAAATGTTTTTATGCAAGTTTTATCTAAAAGAGATTTCTGTTTCTGTTATACATACACATATATGCACATGTTTAGACTCAAGCTTGGATGGATGAAGAAAAAGATCTAAGGGATATCTTTGGAAATACAAAGTGGAAAAACTTTTTTGCTTCAGGCAATGAAGATTAGAAAGGAGAAGATGAGTTGAAAGTGATCGAAGGAATGGCCAAATAGATCCAATATAGATTCAGGAGGGAAAAGTGTCCTAGATAAAGAAAAGCATAAAGAGGCTCTGTGCAAACGAAGGCTCTTCCCCAAAGATACACAGTCCTCAGACTCCTCACAGCAGCAGCATGTTGCTTGTCTGAGTTCCTGATCATAAAGCTTCCTTAGATACTATAGATCCTATAGAACTCCATGAAGATATATAGCAAAGACACTGGAAATTTGCCAGAAAAAGCTCAAAATTCATAGCAAGAAGCTCTAGATCTCAGATTTATGTTATATTTCTTCTGCTTTATCCTGAACATTATATAGAAAAAGGAAGAGTTAAATTGCCTGGACTTTTCTTTACTTATCTTTTTTTTTCCTGCAGGAAAAGTTTAAAGGATTATTGCTAAAGTAAGTTAAAGAAAAGAATGTAGAAAGGGTGTCTTTAAAAAATGAAAAATAAACAATAATGAAGAAAAGAGAAAGAGGAGCCATTTTAAATGATAAATCATAATTACAGACATCTGGGATATATGTATATATGCTGTTGTGTGGAATAATTGATCAAGCTTATTAATGCATCTACCATCTCACCTATTTACCCAGTTTTGTGGTGAGAACACTTAAATTATCTGTAAGTTTGGGATGTTTGTTCAAGTTAGTTACATGCATTTAATTGGGTTATTGAATTTCTCTCTTGTCCCACCTCCTCCAAGAAACCTTTAATCTTATCAATGTGCAATGTGAATTTTTCTTCTGATCTTTTAGATTGTCTTTACTCTTACTAACTCATGCTGAAATCAGTTATATTTTAAACAAATATCATTTCTAATTTAAGGGTGTTTCATCTCACAAGTTTTCAACTTTCAGGGTGATGTAAAAGCTACATGCATTCAGGAGAACCCTTTTAAAGTTCTAAATTCATTATCATAAGTCTTTGAGATGCTGGGCTACAATTGAAAGCATAACTCCTGGTTAATTAGTAGGTCAACAAATATGAGGTAAAAAAACCCTCAATAATCCAAATCACGAGGAAAACACAATTTGAAGGCACTGACATAGCTAACACCTCATATCTTTTACAACAGTTGTCACCAACAAGGAAGGACACTCTGGGTTTACAACTTTCTCTGGCTTCGTATGCTGTTGTTAGTCTATGATTTCAAAATCAGTGCTATATCACCAGGAAAAACAGTAATTATGTGTTAAAAGTCTTAATGAGTCTAGAATGACGGCAAGTAGGACTGACATTAGGAAAAAAAGATGCATGAGGCCGCTCCCCACAACTAGAGGAAATAATGAGTCAGATGGGGAAACTTTTCTTTTCGGGATGTCTTTAATTCAGTTCCTTCTTCTAAGGATGTAGAAGTTCCCTCTTAGTCTTATTAGCAAGGAAGAATCTTAACTTTTGGATGAAAATAATGACCACCAATATGGGCTTTCATTCCTCAGGCTTCATGGCTTGAGCCTTGCTCTCATCATGTCATACTGAAAAACATAACCATGCTGATTCCATAGCAACAAAACTAATAAATTTGGGTTTGCAGGACTCCTTAGTTGTGGGAGCTAAACCAGCAGGTAAAAACTCTTTCATGGAAAAATTATCTCTAAGTCCAATTAAGTCAATAAATGACACAGGATGGCCAACAATCTGTTTTATTGTTTTAAACTAATAATTTAAAGGATCTCTCCATTCAAGCACTTTGGAGTGATATTCGGTCAATGTCAAATATCATTAGCAAGTTGGAAAAGTCACTAGTTTGGTAGGAGTTAAACTGAAAAGGTCAGTATATCTTTAATTATAGTTTTTTGGTTGTTTTGTTTTGTTTTGTTTTTGTCTGGAAACAATCTATTCCTAGTGAATGCCAAACTATGAATTCATTAGTTAGGAACCTAAATCTTTTCAATTTTTCTTTATTACTAACTATAAAACAAACAAACAAACAAACAAAAACCCCTCTCTACTCAATTGTAACTTGGTCAGGGGAGAAAGAATGAAAGACATTAAAGATTTCCTGGAATTTAATGAAAATGTTGACACATCATATCAAAACTTATGGGACACCTTGAAAGCAGTGCTAAGAGGAAAATTCCTAGCACTAAGTGCCCTGGTAAAGAAATGGAGTGATGTTACACTAGCAACTTAACAGCACACCTGAGACTTCTGGAACAAAAAGAAACAAATGCTCTCAAGAGGAGTAGTCCTCGGGAAATAGTCAAACTCATGGAGGAAGTCAACCAAATAGAAACAAAGAATCAACAAAACCAAAAGCTGGTTCTTTGAGAGAATCAACAGGATAGATAAACCCCTATCCAAACTAACTAAAGGGCCCAGAGGCAGTGTCCAAATTAACAAATTCAGAAATTAAAAGGGAGGCATAACAACAGAAACAGAGGAAATTCAAAAAATCATCAGATCCTACTACAAAAGCCTATATTCAAAAAAACTGGAAAATCTAGATGAAATGCATGGTTTTCTAAATAGATACCATTTACCAAATTTAAATCAAGAACAGATAAACTAAACAGGCCCATATCACATAAAGAAATAGAAGAATTCATTAAATTCATTAAAAAACTTCCAACCAAAACAAAACAAACAAACAAAACAAAACAAAAAAACCAAAAAAACAAAAACAAAACAAAACAAAACAAACAAACAAACAAAAAAAAAAAACAGCCCACCCAGGGCCAGAAGAATTTAGTGCAGAATCCTTCCAGACCTTCAAAGAAGACCTTATACCAACATTCCTCAAACTATTCCATAAAATAGAACCGGAAGGAACACTACCTAATGCATTCTATGAAGCCACAGTTACTCTGATACGTAAAGCACACAAGGACCAATAGAAGAAGAGAAATTTAAACCAATCTCACATATGATTATTGATTCAAAAAATACTCAATAAAATTTGTGTAAAACAAATCCAAGAACACATCAAAACATTCATTCACCACAATCAAGTAGGCTGCATCCCAGGGATGCAAGGTTGGTTCAATATAAAAAAAATCCATTAACCTAGTCTACTATATAAACAAACTCAAAGAAAAAAAAATCACATGATCATCTCCTTAGATGCAGAAAAAACATTGACAGAATACAACATCCCTTCATGTTAAAAGTATTGGAGAGATCAGGAATTCAAGGCCCATACCTAAACATAATAAAAGCAATTTACTGCATACCAACAGCAATATAAATTTAAATGGAGACAGACTTGAAGCAATCCCACTAAAATTGGGGACAAGACAAGAATAGTCACTCTCCCCATATCTATATAATATAGTACTGGAATTGCTAGCTAGAGTCATAAGACAACAAAAAGAGATCAAGAGGATAAAAACTGACAAAGAAGAAATAAGGGTGTCACTATTTGGAGATGATAGTATAGTATACATAAGCGACCCCAAAAATTCTACCAGAGAACTTTTCCAGCTGATAAACAACTTCAGCAAAGTGGCCAGAAATAAAATTAACTCAAATCAGTAGCCTTCCTTTATACAAAAATAAATAAATAAATAAACAAACAAACAAACAAACAAATAAATAAACAGGCTTAGAGATAAACACAGGAAGGAACTCTCTTCACAATAGCCACAAGTAATATAAAATATCTTGGGATAATTCTACCCAAACAAGTGAGAGACCTGTATGACAATAACATCAAGTCTCTCGAGGAAAATATAAAAGAATATCTCAGAAAATGGAGAGATCTCCCTTGCTCATGGATTGGCAGAATTATCATAGTAAAAATGGCCATCCTACTAAAGGCAATCTAGAGATTCAATGCAATCCCTACCAAATCACTAACACAATTCTTCAAAGACATGGAAAGAGCAATTTTTAACTTCATCTGGAAAGGCAACAAACAAACAAACAAACAATAAAAACCTCGAAAAAACAGAATAGTAAAAACAATTATTTTTTTTCAATTTTTTATTAGATATTTTCTTAATTTACATTTCAAATGCTATCCCGAAAGTTCCCTCCCCCTCCCCCTGCCCTGCTCCCCTGCCCACCCACTCCCACTTCTTGGCCCTGGCGTTCCCCTGTATTGGGGTATATAAAGATTGCAACACCAAGGGGCCTCTCCTCCCAATGATGGCCGACTAGGCCATCTTCTGCTACATATGGAGCTAGAGACACGAGTTCTGGGGGTTCTGGTTAGTTCATATTGTTGTTCCCCTTCAGCTCCTGGGGTTCTATCTCTAGCTTTTCCAATGTGGGCCCCGTGCTCCCTCTTATGGATGACTGTGAGGATCCACTTTTGTGGGAGTCAGCTATATCAGGGTCCCTTAAGTAAACACTTGCTGTTCTATGCAATAGTGTCTGAGTTTAGTGACTGATTATGGGATGGANTAAATATTGGTAATAGAACAACAATAAGGCAACATATGTCCCAAGAAATTCATGTTAGAATATGATGCCCAATGTAATAATGAAAGAGATTATTAGACTCATAAGAGGTCATTAACCCATAGAGGTAGTCCTTTCATGAGTAGATTAATGGTGCTTTTGTTGTTCATGCTAATTCTCCAATTGAGGGTGAGTTGTACTTTCAGTATAATATTTGTATTATTTATTCGCAAATTTTATACATGCATACAATATATTTTGAAAACATTCAAGCCCCACTCATTCCCTAACGCCTTCCATATTCACCCACATCCCCCCACACCAAAGCTAATTCATGATTCTCATATACCCATGAGCATTTGGAACATAGTTGATCTATCAATGACCTCATCCTTCAAGTGGCTTGCTCTCCCAAAGCTTCCATCTGTCAGTACAGCCCCAGCTAATGATGAGGACTCATGAACCCTCCGACTCTCCATGCTAAAGTGTTAACTGTCTTGTGCAGCTCCTGTGTGGGCAATGACAGCTGCTATGAGTTCCTGATTTCAGAAAGCTTGTCATGTCCAGCAAATACTGTTTTAGTCTGTTCCTATCAACTTTCCAGTTGTTACAATCTTTCTGTCCTCTTTTTTTGAGATGGTTCCTGAACCTTGGAGAAGAGAGTGTGATGTAAATGTCCTGTTTAGTGTTTAGCACTTCACAAACATTTGTTCTTTGACTAGTTATGGGTTGTGCATTAACTGCTGTACAACACTGACAGTCTCCTTAAATGGCTGGATTAGATGTGAGAACTGGTTGTGTAAATAAGGTACCTCTGCTCATAGATCTCTCTTCTACATGTGCTTGCTTGCTTTTTCTTGTTTTTATGTGATGAGGTACATTAAGCTCTTGCAAAATCATCCCCACTCAAACTTCCCAACTTCAAAAGGTAAAAAATATCAAGGGAAAAACAAAAGAAAATCAGCTTGCATAGGAAAAAATGGCTGTACTGTAACATTGTATATACAGCCAGAACACATGAATGGCTGAAGTTTGTCAACTACATCAGTCATATTAACAGAGCTAAGATGAAAGGATGGACCATCCAGAGACTACCCTACCCGGGGATCCATCCCATAATCAGCCACCAAACCCAGACACTATTGCATCTGCCAGCAAGATTTTGCTAAAAGGACCCTGATATAGTTGTCTCTTTTGAGGCTATACCAGTGCCTGGCAAATACAGAAGTGGGTGCTCACAGTCATCTATATGATGGAACACAGGGCCCCCAATGGAGGAGCTAGAGAAAATACCCAAGGAGCTTAAGCAGTCTACAACCCTATAGGTGGAACAACAATATGAACTAACCAGTAGCCCCAGAGCTCGTGTCTCTAGATGCATATGTAGCAGAAGATGGCCTAGTTGGCCATCATTGGGAAGAGGCAAAAAATTTATATGCCCCAGTAAAGGGGAATATCAGGGCCAAGAAGTGGGAGTGGGTGGGGAGGGGAGCAGGGCGGGGGGAGGGGGGTACAGGAAAAATTCAGGATAGCATTTGCAAAGTAAATAAAGAATCTAATAATTTTAATTTAGACACAAATGGCAAAAGTTAGTGATGTCAGAAGAAACTGCATAGCTATATAATTTTATATAATCTTCTTAAAATTTTGTTTGTATTTTACTCTATTTATTTGACAGGGCTGTGCATATGTGGAGGTCAGAACACAGCTTTTTGGAATTGATTCAACTCTCCCACCACGTGGGTCCAAGGGATTGGATACAAATCATGAGGTTTGCTGTCAAGCTCTTACTTTACCCTCTGAGCGAGCTCCTGATCCCTGTGCTATATCTTCCTTAACACAATTTTGCCCACCTTTGGAGTCATCTTCTTTCCTAAACAACTGTATCCCCTCCTAAAAAGTGAGAATATAATAAAGCTAGAGACAAGTTTTTTACCATATGAATTATGATAGGCATTTAGTATACATGTTTCTCTGACAGGGTCAAAAGCAAAATTTAGAATGTAACATTTTAGCTCAGAGAACAATTATTTTAGTAATGTGTCTATTTAAAGGAGAATATGATTCATAGTATTATAATGATTCATTATTATTATTACTCAGTAAATAAAAAAAAATACCAATTTTATTAACATTATTTGAAAATGGCAATTCTATTTGCTGAATACCAGTTTAACAAAACTAGATAGAAGAAATACCACTGGCCCATGGTTACACAAAGCAGATCCAGTCAAATGGTGAGGTTCTAAATTACTTCAGTTGCCTGAATATTGATACAATAACCCTGTTGATAATAATAGTTACTATTGTAGATTGTACTGGGAATTTGGCAACCTGGCCTGGTCTGTACCTCTGACATTCATCCTGTTACTACATTACTCAGTGTCAGTTGGCTTGCAATGTATTCTTTTGAACAGCTGAAGCTTTTGTGGCATGGTTCTTGAATATTGCCCTAAAGGCTCCTGTGCGAAGAACTTACTACTCAGTCCCTGAGCATATGGGAGGCAGTGAGGTCTTTAAAAGCCACAGAATTGTATAAAGCCTTTTGGCACATGGGGCCATGTCCTTAAGGGCATCTTGAGACTCTGGCATCTTCTCCCACCCCTCTCTCTTTTTCAATCCCTACTCAGCTAGTGGTAGGAACTAGACAATGAAATTGCAAGGTTTCTGAAAAATAGTGATAATTTAATAATATATTAAACACACAGGGATACAATAAGTATTAAGAAGCAAATAAATAAGCCAATGCTTTGGTTCCATCACACATTCCTGAAACACGTGCTTCCTGCTCACGGGCACCAGAGCAGAAGAGGCAATTAATCACAGGCTGAAGCCTCCCAGTCTAGGAGACAACGAGTTCTCTTATCTCAGGTATTTTGTTAAAGTAAGCGAAGACTGACTAACACGGCACCATTTGTTCATTAAACTGTGTGTTTTGTTTTTTCAACCGGATGCGAAATTTTTGTGTGATATTATAAAACTAATTATATTTTAGCATCCAAGAACATAACATACTTCTTACATCCTTATTTTTGACTAACCTAATAGGAAAAAGAAAAGGAAATAAGACAGAATGTAAATCTTTATTCTCATTGCTTTATTGTATATCATACAATTTTAATGGAAAAATAAGTATGGTTTTAGAGTCAAGGGATAAGTAGAGGCACAGACACAGCAGTGAGGAAATCAAGAATTTTCTCCTATTTGTGGAAACTGATGGTTCAACTCTGTCCAGAAAAAACTTCACTATTTTAAAGAAAGAAATTCTATCTAATACACTTATGTAGAAGGCATTTTGATCATATCTGGACAAATCTGTGGGTTATTTTGGAAAATCATCCCATGTTTTCGTCAGTAGTGATTTCTTTGTGGTTGAGCAGCTGCTTTTGACCTTAAACAAAGCAGAAGCTGTGGAATGTCTGCCTGCTCTTTTCACGGACCTGTGCTTGCCAGTTAACGCACAAAGGAAGAGTTTCATTCCACTTGGGACATAGGTATGTTTGGGTTGGGGGAAATAACAGAGCTTTGTCGATTAGTTTTGAACCAGAACAAATAAGCCACAAGAGGGCATATTTTATTTTTTCATTTTATCACCCTTGTGCAAGCAAGGATTATTTCTTTTAGATATCTTGCAGGGCCATCTCCACCACTACCCTAAAAGAAAGAATACACCACCTCACATAGACTGCAAGGGTGAAGGGAGGTTGAGATGAGGTAACTCAAAGGTGTTTCTTGCAAGTCTTACATGGAGAAATTATTTTTCCTTAAACTCCTTCCTTGGGGATTGTTTATTGATAAAAGTATATTGTTGCAAATGAAAACAAAGAATCATTTATCTAACTTCAAAATGCCTCTTTCAGCAGCATCCATGTGGACTCCCATGTCAAGTACGGAAACCTTTTTCAACTTCTAGTAAATTTCAAAGTCAAGGAGGTTTTTCTTTTCTGAGGTCTCAGGATTTGTGCCAAAGGTGTTGGGCTGTGTTTTTATTTTTATTTTGAAACACATTCCTGCTGAATTTAATTATTCACCACACCCCAACCCAGCTAAGTAAATATAACCCTAAGATACTGGCCTGGAAAGTCTTGAAAAATAGCTGAATTTTTTTTTTTTAAAGGACTCTATAGTATAGTGCAACATTCCAGACAGGGTATCAGGGCAGGAACCTAAGAGAGTTCATTCCATCTCTCTTGGCTCTGGTCTCCTCATCAGATGATTTCTCACTAGGCGGTCTTTGAGGTTGCTCCTACTGTGAAAGTGTGTGATTATTCATACTATAAAAAAAGCTCAGAGCTTCAGATAGATTTGCATTCCAAATGAGTAATCATAAATTATCTACTGTCCATATCTCATAATGAGAAGCAGTTGTGTTCTCCTGTAATTAATATGTAAAAGATCAAAGTTAGATATGCTGTTTTCAACCACCACCTAACTATACCTAATGGTGTGATGCTGTAAAAAATATAATGAACTAAAAATGAGTGAGTATTTATGATCAAATGAAATAATGTGGGGGGGGGATTTCTTTATGCTTATAAGGAGAAATACCTTATAGAAGATAAAGTATGTAAGCCACTTTTAACTCATGGTATCACTTATTCTAATTAAATGTAGATTATCATATGCCCCAGTTTCAGGCTTATCTTTCTGTATTGATGTGTTAATATATAAAAGTACATCCCCAAAGTGGTGTTTGTTGTAATTTTTATGTGTGCTCATGCTAGAACAAGTTTTTACACTTGTTTTTACACTTTTTTTGTCTCTGGGCATAAAATTTCAACATTTTTTTCATCCTGTCTTCTTTCAGAATTCACTGAAGTTCTATTTGTTGGGGGAACTTTGCTAGAGGAAAATAAGACAGTAGATTTCATGAGAAGAGTCACAGTCTAGTAGCTTGCCCTGAGAACACTTCCCAATTATGAGATCCAGTTAGGCTGAAGTTCTATACCCGATAATTATCTTCTACATGTCTCTATGCAGCAGGATTCGCCATATGCAATTTACTTAAACAGTTTTTTATAAATACTTGAAAATATGTATTTTCTCTACCCTACATTTTTCCCCAGTCTGAAACTGACACACTAGAGGCAATTAGGTACTACTAAATGATGATGTATATTTTTCCATTCTAACTAAGGATTGCTTGTTGATCCTAAATAGTAATCCCTGGGCACAAGTTAAACTGCGCAATGAACCTTATATTTTAGCAAAACAATGTGACTCCCCCTATTCTAAGTGTGACTGCAAGAATTCAGATAGTGTATAATAGTTCCATAGGACAAGAAGTCACTTTCTTTTGATGACGATAATTTCAGCATCCTGGAGTTCTGAAAGCCACCCTAGTGGGATAGAGTACAGTAAACAAACATTCCAGTGGGGAAAAGTTCAGCAGTTGATTATTTCCATCTTATACATTGTTTTCATTAATGTATCCACACCCACAGATTGCTGAACACCTATCACATTTAGGACATTCTAGTTAAGAACTCCTAGTCTCAGTGTACTATAGACACAGCTGAGACCATTCATCATAATTTGGGACTCTGCAGTTGATTCTGCCTGCTTCATGCTCAGAGTAATTAAAAGGAAAGAAAGCACAGAACCCACGTCCCAGATGTTCTTTTCTCATGGTGTATTCAGAAGGCTCCAGCAAATTCAGCCTAAATTTGGAGTGAGGGTACTTAAAACAACAGTTCAGTGCTAATTCCTGAGCATAGTGTTAGGATCTATGGAAATAAACACACAAACAACCAGCATGTTGTATTGCGTGCAGGCACATGCCTAACTAATTATGATATAACATGAAAAGGGTTTCTAATAATACTGAAATCAAAGTGCTTTAGGAAAACAGGAGGGAATGATTAATGCTGTAGGGACTCTGTGGAAAGTTGAAATGGTAGCAATGAGGAAGTGTCCTTTAGTGTAAGGATACTAAGCTGCACAATTTAGATGTGAGGGAAAGGGGGGAAATCAAGAGTTAACAGTAATTCTAGCTAACCATCATCTTCTAGCTAATAAACTGAGAAAATATTCAGGAATTAATGAATAACTCTTTACAGTAGAGAACTCGTCACCATGAATCCTCCCTGTGAAAAAGCACAAAGCTCTGATATGGGAGTTAAAAAGAGGTATTGGTTCTTTACATATAGTTTGAACTGTTGATGAATAGTTAATAATGTAAGCAAATAAAACAATGCAAAACTAGAGGCTAATGCCAAACACATTAAAGTTATTGTTAATTATGAAAGGAACAGCACATTGACAAGGACAATTCAGGAAGAAGTTGCTATGGGTTGAGACAGTCCATGAAGATTTCAGTTTTCCTATGTGCAAAGAGAAAAATTATGGGGTTGGTTGGTGACAGGCAAAATCAACATTATCAAGATCAGCAGCGTGGGACACGGTACAGAACCTTGGTCAGAGTCAGGAAACTTAAGCCCCTCATTAGGATGACTCTGCCACCAGCCACCTACAGTGTGAAGTGACTCAGATTCTGTGGTTCCCTGTTTTCTGGACTGGAAGGAGGCTGCTGAACTAAGTGCTTCTTTTGCGCCCTTCAGTTCTTCCATCACTACCCTTGTCTTCTGACCAACCCCAACTACCACACAGATCGCCTGTCATTTTCGAAGGTTGCGTGGGAACCCTGAAGCTCCTGTGTTTAAACCAATCCCACACTCAGGAACCCTGGCTGTTTGGTTTCTACGGGAGCAATTCAAGAGAGCTTTGTGCTACAACCTAGGTTATGGTTAGGAGTAGAATTCGCCATGGTGCTATCTACAAGACTTAATTGTATAGGTCCTTTCTTTGTCTTTATGGCTGGCTCTACATTAGCCGGTGAATTTTGAGAAATTCATCAAAGTAAGCTATTTATACAGGATTTTCTTTGGATCTCCCCTCCAAACTGGGGAATATTACTTTCCACAAAATATGCCCAGAATTTGTGCTCATATTCCTTCATATTATTCTTGTTGTATGATTAAGGTTTCTCTCTCTCTCTCTCTCTCTCTCTCTCTCTCTCTCTCTCTCTCTCTCTCTCTCTGTGTGTGTGTGTGTGTGTGTGTGTGTGTGTTTGTGTGTGAGAGGAGATCACCCCCATCTCAGGCCAGGTGAAGACTCCTTGGACCTTCAGGGTTGTCATTCACTGAGGAGGACTAATTCCTGACCCTGTTGCTCAAAGTTTTACAGAGAAACACCTGTACTCTTCCAAGGCAATTGGAATTTTTAAATGGCAATTGCTCCTGCCTGAGGTGAAAGTGAAGGGAATACACAGGTTCCTAAATTACCCAGGCCCAGACGAAGACTTCATAGGCTGTTTTTACTGATGGACAGATACCTCATCCTCCCCCAAACACTCATAGATCCGGCCGCCGGAACAAGCTCCAAACCCACCCTGGACAGCGCGGCTGAGACTGCGAAGGTTTGCTCGCTCTGAGGGATTGCCAGCACATCAGAAGAGGCCGGGAGCTGGGGGAGGAGATTGAAGGGAGAGGTAATCCCTGGCGTTTTGAGCATCCCCTTTTTAGAAAGACGGAGTCTCTCCCAGGACAGCTGCTGCGGTCACACCACAAACTTAAAAGCCGCCCTCCTGCTTGGAGCGTGCCTTTCCTCACCACGCTCACTGGCCTAAGCGCCAACTGGTGGGTCGCTGTCCGAGAGAGAGGCGCTGCGCTCGGGGGACAGGAGCGCCCCCTGCCTTCCCGCCTGGCCGTAGCCGCGGCCTCATTGCTCTGCCAGGGCCGCCTGTGCTCCGGGGTTTAGCCCGGGCTGCGGCTCCGAAGAACTCACGCCTGTGCCCGCGGTCGCCATCCTCTTGGCTTCCTCCAGCTGTCCTTTCCTCTCTCCAGAGACTGCGACATAAGGAAAGGAAAAGCGACAAGAGTTGCTAGCAGGAAGGTAAGACTGTGTTCGGATCACCTGCTATTCATTCCATGGGAGGGTGCTCTTGTGACTTAATGTTAAGCGGGGATGCGGGGGTCACTGTGGATCCCAAGTGATAATCCGTAGAGACTGGGGTGTTGGGGACCTGTGCCTAGTCTGAGAAGGCGCTGGAGAGCGCACGGGATGCGGAGACCGTAGTGGAGATCCTATGAGCCCCGCTCCGGAGATTGTGCGACAACTGGGGCGCAATGCCACCTCGTCACTATGTTTCAGAATCTCATTTCGAAGCTCCGCCAGCCTGCGCCGCCAAAAGTTTGTTTCCTGGGGCGCCCTGCTCAAGAACTCTGTTCTCTCCCTGGATGCCAGCTTTCTAGACCCCTCCCTAGCCTGGATAGCCAAGGGAGTTTAAGGACATACTTCCAGACTCCCAATTACAGGTTCATTTGGAGCCGCGATGGTGGGGAGGTCCCGGGTGAATTAAGCAAAGTGCAACTGCGCCCAGCTTGCCCCTTTTCTACTTAGGCTGGGGGACACAGTAGATTAGAAAGAAGTTGTTGTTTTGGTTGTGGGAAATTGAGGTACTATGTACCTTTTTTTCTTGCAAAGGAATCGTGACTGGCGCTCGCATGCAAATGCGCATCCTTCTTGCTGGGGCGGGCGGGCGGGTGGGTGGGGTGGGAGGATTTGAAGTCAGACACTAGCCTTGGAGCTTGTTGTCTGTCAAGTGAAGTTGTGTTTAAGTGTTCTGGGGCTAGGGAAGCCTCTGTGGCTCCAGACATGAACCCCAGTGGGCACTTGACCCCAAGGACGCTGTGGACTCTTGCTCATGGTAGCTAACTGCCCTGGCAGCCTCAGCAGAGTTGTTTTCGGAACTGTTTCCTTTCCTGGTGACTTTTGCTCAACCTCATGGCTTTGCTTAAGTCTCAGCGCTAGGAGGGACTTGACAGGAGGAGACGTCCCTGTGCTGTAGCAGGGCTATCTGGAATGTGGGGGACTGGATTGTAGATAGCCCTGGCAGCTGGGGACGCTGACCTCAGGCATTAGGTATTAAGGATGTCGGAATTAAATTGCCAAACTTTTTACCATTTAGTGTCAGTCTCTAATAAAATGCAGTATCCCTACGTGGACTCTTCTTTCCCCACCCAAACCCTTTACATCACATGCCTCTCTAACTGGGAACTCCTATTTGGACCAGAAAAAGAACAGTAAATACCAGGAATGGAGAGGACCTAAACTCTCAAGTTCCGGGGTGGGGGGGATTCTTTAATATGTGCACAAGCATTGGGAAGGTGGAGAAATCAACCTGGAGAAAAGAGATTACAAGTGCATAAAGGAGATGATAAGAGCCCCCTACTCCTGTGTATCCCTGCTGCTTTTGTGTAACCCATGGCAACTACAGAGGCAAGAGCAATCAGTGTCTTCTTCCTTTGGCATGTGGAAAGAAAAATGTGAAGGATAAGGATGGGAGGGAGGTTTCTGTCATCACTCTGTGGAAGCCTTCAGCCCTCCCTCTTTTTTCTAAAGCCAGAAGATGAGCAGGAAAGATCAAAACTGTGAGTGATTGTCCACACCCATCAGTTGCTTTCGCCTCGTGTAGTTTTTGGAGTCCTGGCCAGTAACAGGCAGGCTAAGTGATGGTCCAGGTCAGGAGATGGGAACAGACCTTGGCCCTTAAAAAGAAAGGCCAGGAAGTGATGTGTGATGAGATAAGGCGAGGCTCAGGAGGGAGCTGAGAGATAATTAAATGGTACCGATTCAGACTGCCAAAATTTCACATGGAATTTACCCACTTATGAAATGGAAAATTGCTGGAGAAGGGAAGTGACATTTATCAAACACCTATTGTGTCCTTGTGCTTTGTATAGTGTTTTAATACTCTTGGAATTGTGTAAATGTTCTCTGGATGATTAAAAAGGAGAAATTAGTATTGTTCCATTTGGCTTTTATGTCACTTATAACTAATCATAATTCTTAAAAATAACATTGATAGGAGAATATACTAAATCCCCACTGTGTTCATTTTAGAGGCAACAATAATGAGCCAACATAGTATTGATTTGTGTGAACAAATATATGTTGTAAGGGGTAGGGCTGCTACAGGGGCTCATTTATTAGGGTGTGGTTTGATCTCTTTCAGAAACCTAGGATAGCTTCCCATGACTGTAAGTGAACTTTTTGAAGGCCTCTATTAGCAACCATTTATATGTCAAGAGCATTAAATAAGTTGGTGGAAGACAGCATAAGTCATCTCTGGACCTATAAAGTTTATAAGAGTAAAATTCCAAACACACACACACACACACACACACACACACACACACACACACACAGAATATTTTAGAAATTACAATGGCTGCAATGGTGCTATTAAACGGAAAAAAAGGTATCCTTATCCACCAGCCAGTCTGATGTTGAGAAAACCTGTTTTGGTGAAGGTGTCCTCCATCCCAGGACCTACATATGGAAGCCTTCACATTTAACATCACCTTGTTGCCTTCACAAGGTCTCCTGCTCCTTAGAAAGAAGAATAAAGGTTCAACTCCAGGGACCTTCATTCAGCTTTCTGAGAGAGAAGTTTGCTGAAAAAAAAAAAATGTCTGTCAATGAAAATGTCTTGAGAGTCTCCTGAAACTTATTTAAGATGACTAGAGATTCTAGGTGAAATGATAGAAAAACAATTACTGCCATTTTCCTTTTCCATGTACAGAACTGCTTGCATAAGCAAATTTTACCTCGTGAGCTTGTTGTATGTTTTGGAGGGGAAAGTTGCCCAGAGATAAACTGATTGTATTATTAATTATTGTTGTTGTTGTTGTTGTTGCAGGTATTTTACTTTGTGTGCAGGGCTGCTTGTGTCAGAGTAATGATTATTTTTATTCTCACGGAAAGTCATGAGTATTATCTATGACAGAGCCAAGCAGGATTCTCTGCCATAGGTTTGAACTGGAGTCACCTGCATCTTCACTATTCCCCTATCTTCTTTTCCATATAGGGGCATGCTCCAATTGTACTTGAAGTAAAATTAATGTAGATTTTATCTTTCATATGATTCATTTCATGGACTTGGCATATTAATTCACAGAGTTTGCAGTAATTACCACGCTTTGCTGTAGATAACTTCTAGGACTAGCACCATTTCATGGTCTAGCGATTCCTTTAGAATTGCTGGGCTAAGGTTCTGCCATATTCTTATGGATGTGGACTATCTTATTTCAATGGACCTCTCTTTCCGGTGCTAGTAGTAGCATATCAGCTTGTTTATAACAACTTCATTATTTTGGGGTAAACAGAAGTTGACTAAAATTTGCTCCTCCATTTTAAGGCTTTACTATAATGACACATTCTTTGGAAATAATACTTTTAACTTAATACTTCATTTAATAAACAAGAATAGCAAACGATCTGTTTTGGTAATATTTTATTATGACTATAAATACATGGAGCTACATAAAGTACCAAAGTAAGGCTTAAAGGTATTCCATTCTTCCATATCACAAGCCTTGAGATGAAAACAAAGGAAGAAGTTGCATTAAGGGAATATGGAGCAATAATAAACACGATGATTGACACTTGGCAGTATTTGGTGGCCACAGTTGTGCATATCTCACAATTTGGGTTTTTAAAACTTCCGTTCCTCTAGGAAATTGTGGCCAAATCCTCCCTTACCTTTGTGTCTTTGAAGTTCCATTCCTATTATAGTCAGATAATTCAATAGTTTTTCTGTATATGGTGTTTCTAATTACTGACAAGACTGTAAGTATATGAAGGGTAATAATTTATCTCCTCTTAACTTTTAATACATTTAGTTAATACAGTACAGCGCATATACCAAAACTATTGAAATCTAATCTATTAATAGTATTGTAAATATCTATAATATTCACAAAATAACACAATAAATGACTCTAGGTTCAGACTTTATTTTCTCGATTATAGCAAGGAGATATTTTCTAGTATCTGAAATTACACTTTCACATTAAAAAAGTGTTTAGAAGCTAAGAGTTTAGTGATAACAAGGTACATAGGAAGGGCACATAATAAAAGAGTTATGTGCTACAAAAATTACCAAATTCTTGGATTTTTTTTTGCAAGGACACAATTAATCAGGAAGAATTTAAACTATGTCATCTGTGGACATAATAGCTTACTTTAATTGTAATCAACCAAAAACTTAGAAAAAAAAGACAGTAAAATAAATTTGTTGTAAATAAAAAAAATATAAGCTGCTAAACATTTTCAAGTCATATTGAATTCTGATAATAAAAGACTCATTACTAGACATTTTACATAATTTAAATTATTAAGCTGGGCGTGGTGACACACGCCTTTAATCCCAGCACTCGGGAGGCAGAGGCAGGTGGATATCTGAGTTCAAGGCCAAACTGGTCTACAAAGAGAGTTCCAGGGCTATACAGAGAAACTCTGTCTCGAAAACAAAACAAAACAAACAAACAAACAAACAAAAAATTATAAAGCAGCATGTATGCACAATTGCATACATGTGATTGTGTATATACTAAAATGTGCAGCTCTTTTTAATTATTCTGATCCATCACTATCATTATTTGATCATGATTTTCACATAAATGCTTAAGTTGTAGCATTTTAATAGCAGCGAACCAGGGAATTTTCAAGCAGGTTACTAATCTTCTATTAGTAAATACATTCAGTGTGCTCATTCAAATGCAGCACTCCATAAGAGATGCATACAAGCCTTAATCTGGCAGGAATGAGTAAAGGAAAGTGTGAAGTGACTCATTGACCCTGGATTACCCTGATGATTCTAAATCTTCCCCCAGAAACCTTATTTTGTGTCACCTTCTGCTTTGGAAAAGAGAAGCAACTTCCTTTACATCCCTTGTTTCTTCTGGAGAGATTTAGCCTACTAACTTTAAAACCAAATATTTCAATAATTAATGCCATGTAACATTTTCACAGGCAAATCAAAAGAAAGTGGAAATGTTATCTCAGATAATCAAAATTAATCTGAGTGGAACTATGCATCCTAATGTAGTAAACCAGTAAAGCACACACATCTGCATGCACAGGTGTATACATACACCAAACAGACAAACAACACTAAATTATTCAGGTTCTTAAAATAAAGACAGTAAGATTACTTGTGTGGTAAATAATGTTGTATTAATATATATGAAAATGACATTGATAACTTACCATTAGGAGATAGATATTTTTTGTTTCATAATTGAGTTATACATTTTATCATTCCTTCTCTTTAGTCTCTTAAATATTTTAAACAGACTTCAAGGATTACGGTGCTCTTTTAATCCAGATGATCTTTCCAACTGCCATTTAAGTAAGTAAGTACATGCAACTTCAAATATACTGCATAGGAGAAGTTACAATAGAACCTTTCTCAGTAAAGATATTGTCTGGACTTAATATAATAAAACCTGAGAAATAGTATAAGTCAGAAATTTATCTCTAGCATGTATGAAATATTAAAAATGGAACTCAGAGAAAAAAACATGCTACTAAGTTTACTTTAAAAGCATCTACTTAGTTTACTTTCCCTTGAAAGTTGAATTTCTCACACAGTCTAAAAAATATTGCCTAAACAAGACCTTCATGATGACAACACAACTGACATGCCAACATAGACTGGGGATATTTCCTGTGTCCCCACTCCTTGATGAAGAACTGCAGGTAATCACTGACTGCTAAGAAAAGGAGAATATGTTTTCTCAAAAGTTTGAAAGTTCCCTGGTGAGTTACCCAAACCAAGTAGTTATCCCTGAACATATATGCCTACAAGCAATAGTAACTGACTCAGTGAGTTGTGTATGTGACTGTGGACATTTGTGTATATGTGTTTAAGAATAATTAAGTCATGTGTGTGAGATGGCACAGAGGAAGTGGGAGTTGGAACAGGGAAGAGAAAAGGTAGAGATAATGCAAATAGAGTACTCATGTATGAAATTCTCAAATATTAAAAAGGCACAGCTGGATCCATGGGTAATGATGGATTGACCTCAAAATAAATCTACACAGTCTATATTTTATGGCATATATCATGTATAAAACTAGCTTAAGGTTTTTTTTTCTTTTTTATCCTTATCATAAAAAATAGTCTATAAGTATTAAATTCAGGTACTTATTATTGTTTTCCCAGGAGATATTTATTACTCATATATACAGTAATTAATCTTTGGAACTAATATATATTCTAAGAGGCATCAAAACTTTTAAAGAAACATTATTCTTATTAAGGACAGCACTTTTATAGGTGGGAACAATATACTTTATTTCAAAGATAGTTGGGGCTCCAATTTCTCCTGTAATTGTAATAATAAATTTTCGATGAGAAAAAATTATACTAATTCAGGATTTCTTATCGAAATAACATGTATAGTTTTAGAAAGTTTCTAAAATTCTAGTTTACACGATTTTAATTGCAGAAATGTTTCAAAATCATCAATTCAAAATGAAAAAGTGACAGAAAGCAAAATGTAGAAGAGCCAGTGTACAATGAAGAGAATGCAGAAAATTTGGGTGGGTTGTAGAGGAATTGCTCTACCTCTGAGTGTTTCTAGAAATCTAAAATTCTATAGAATCACGATTATAGCATATACTAAAAAGGCATACTGAAGGTGAACCATTTTCTGACCAATAGGTTTAAGATTTTTGTTTATTTAGTCATTCATTTATGCATGCCTTAATTCATTTGCTATGCATGTTATATGTATATGTATGAGAGTTTTGCCTGTATGTATGCCAATGCTGGTTCTATATGTGTGTGCCAAAGAGGTCAGGGGACAGCACCAAACACTCACAGTTACATATGGTTGGCAACTGCCACGTGGGTCCTGGAATTCCAAAAAGGGTATTCTGCAAGAGCATCAAGTACTGTTAATTACTGAACCATCTCTCAAGCTCCAAGATCATTTAACTGAATGCTTGATTTCTTTCTCTAATTGAGGGGACACTATTAATGGAACTAGTTTCTTCTGCTAATAATAAAGATAAATATATCTGATCATTATACAAACAAATACTGTGAATTAGCTATCCTTATAATTACTTCTTTTTCAAAGCAATATTAAATGCCAAATTACCAAAATTTTATAACTCACTTTATTTTAGTTTGTCATAGAAATAATGCTTTATACTAGCAATCAATGAATTAATCATATGTGTTTTAAGGCATGTATCTCCCTGTATCTCTGCTGCTTACTGACATTGCTAATAATATCTTTCATCATTGACAGATGTCTTTAATTCTAGATAAAGCTTAGCCATTCAAAATTCTTATCAAAGTGACTGTATAAATACTTATATTTTTTGGTTTCCTTCTTTCAATTTCAGGGAACACACCTTGTCAAATACTTTACAGATTATTAACTATGTCATGATTATGTTAATGTTAAAGAATTTCTAGGGATTTCCTTTCCAAAAAGCTTTCCAGAATCAAAGATGTATTTGAATTCATAAAAATGAAGAGGAAACAAATAAAAGAGGGCTGCCACCTTCCACTGTATCAACTATATTTATTATTCAAAATATGTATGTGAATTACATATATATTTTTATATATTTGCAAATCATATAAACTTATATTATACATTCCACATATCTACATGCTTGTACACATTCACACATGTACCTCTAAATATAAGTGTTCTTTTTTTTTTCCTTTATTTCTTTCTCTAAACGGAGAGGTTCATCTATAAAATTCCACCATTTCTCACAATGTTCTGTCTACATTTGATACAGTCACCCTTTTTTTGTTGCATTAAGTTTTATTTTAATGTGTGTCTTTTGAAGAATTGGCTGTTTTCAAATACATTTGTCAAATATGGTGGCATATACCTGTAATCTCAGCCTGGGCAAAGTAGTAAAAGGACTTTGTTTCAAAAATGCAAACCACTTGTGTGAGGCCATAGATTCACTAAGCAAGAATCACTGCTAGAATCACTAAGCAAGCAAATGAATAACAAGCAAATAAACACAAACCTGGGTCATTGATTTTCAAGAAGCTTTCTGTACAGTTGAGCCAAAAGTGCTGTCATTTTCTGTTTTCTGCTGTTTTCCATTTGCTCTTCACTGTTACCTTATATGCAGAATTGTGTAGTGATGACTTGCTTTACAGTCTCTATTGAACTTGTGTTCAACTAAGGCAATTGTTGAAAATTTAGTATTTCTTCCCCCAATCCTCGACGTCTGTCTTTAATTCATATGAGTCATACACAAGAACTTTTTGGGAAGAGTCTGTTGACCTTGTTGCTAGAGACATGACTAAGCACCCACATTTGGTGACAGCCACCATATTCCATGGATGATAAAACTTGTGAAAAAGAGTGTCATCCAAAAGACTGATATGCTTTGGACTCTCAGTAGAATCTTAAACTCAGGACTTCCCCATTGAAGAGAGAGAGAGAGAGAGAGAGAGAGAGAGAGAGAGAGAGAGAGAGAGAGAGAGAGAGAGAGCTTTCTTAAAATGTAATCCTGTCTGGAACCCTAGCACATAGCACCTGTAGACAGGAGGATTAGAAGATCAAGGCTAACCTTGGGTATATTGTGAATTCAAGGCCAGTTAGGCTCATGATACTGTGTATCCAAAAAACAACCAAAAGGAAAGTGGTCTGACCTATGATAATTTACTTCAGTCAAAAAGAGGAATGAAACAATATAGTATTCTGATGAAAGTTTCTTCAATGCTTATTTAATTTCAATAATGGAGAAATGTTTAATTTGTATTTTGCATGAATCATTATGACATTATGACATTTCTCTTATCTCCTATCAACTTATGCTAAGTAATTGATGGCTTCTGAACTAAATTGTAACCCAATTATTATAATAAAAATATTCTTATAAATTAAAACAATAATTTCAAATATTATATCTTTTGACATTTGACCTTCTTTATTTGCCTCTTGTTAGATTTCCATCTATAACCTACTCAGAGCTTATTTATTGCTTTCCATGCAGGTAAATAGTAAAAGTAGACAGGTTTCTGCATGCAAAACTCTCTGCATGCATGATAAAAGAATATAACACACTTCATTTACAGCTTATACTTAATTCAAATCAAAAAGCTTGTGTTCCGTTTGAAGTTAGGGCTGTTATCACCTGTAAAGTAGCTGTTCAAAAGCATCGATGCCAGACATACAGATGAGCAAATAACATCTTCCTTTCTTGGCTCAATTCATATTTTGCAGAGCTGTGGGGATTGTTGTCTTAGAGTTCTCTGTGATGAGGTTTGGCAGAGAACATTCATTGTTCAGGTTTTAAAAAGGGCAGGGTTTTGGCAGGAATAACTTGCGTAGAAAAGGAATGTTCTGCTTACACATGTGCACTCAATAAACTTTCAGAGAGCTTGGGCTAACACACTATGGGGTTTGCTTACTCCACCCTCCACCTAGGCTGTGGATCCTGATTGTTTGAAAGCCTTCTTTAGTTGTATTCCTATCAACACACTTCTTTTCATATTTCAGGAATTCATATAATTTTTTTCATATTCCAGAAGTTATAATGAACAGTCATTTCATAACCTGTTCACTTTCAATCCAGAGTTTTTAAAATAACAACTGCATTCAGGTTTCCTCTCCCCTAGTTGTTAGTAATCACACAGCCAAGATGCCATGACAACCAACAATGATCTTTTCAAATATCTATAATCCTCTGTTATTTCCAGTTGTAAGAAATGAAGATGTTGAGTTACCATCAGGGTCTGGTATACAAGTTATCTATATATAAAGAATGCCCACTTACATGTGTGCATTTTGATAAGTATCAGGATAAGCAAACACAGTCCTGTACATTTTCCAAGTCAATAAACAAAACTAGCCAATGTCAGCCACTTGGGCCAAACACTTAAGCCTAGGATGCCTGTATTTTTTCCACATGAAACTTTTGCTGCAGTTGATTCTCCTTCCACTTGGAATGATTTTTTTTTCTTCTTTTGTTGCCAGCACTGATCCCTGCCCTCAACTGAAGGCTCCTTCCATGCTGACCCTGAACCTATGTCCACTCATATTCAAAATCATCTTGTCTGAAGAAGTAATTTTCACTTAACACTTGTTTGCCTTTTCAGAAGATAATTATACCCCTTTCACTTCTTCCAAAATAATAGACTAACTCCTCTAGATAAGCACACAGTGCTGGCTTATTTTATATTCTCCCTCCATCATCCTGTCGCGATTTCCCATAGCATGTGCATGAAAGACTCACAGTCTCACTTATTCATACTGAAGGTGGTCCATTTTCAATCTACCGGCTTTTCCTTTTTTTCATTTTATGACTGAGTATGAAATGCATCACAATGCTTAGTTTACAATATAGTACTTCATCACAAATCTTATCTCACACATATATTTCCCATATATTTTATACTTTTGCAGCCCATCTGTCTTGAACTGTTTTCTTTATTTTAAGAAATATTTATTGAGTAAATGTGTGCAATATATGGGGCACTCTGTTGGAGTCATTAATTGAATACAATGAAAACCATAGCTTATACATTGTATTCAATTATTATGTATTTAGTTAGATATTCACTATTATGGAATAAGTCAAACTTCTCTATCAAATCCAGCAAACAGGTTACATCTTTTTCACTCTTCAGCCAAATTCAGTCCTATAGACTTCCCAAACATTGCTGATGACTTACAATGTTGTTTAGTACACTCTAGAAGGAGATAGTAAGACCCTATTGCTGAAGACATGGCATACATAGGACAGAACATAGATAAATCTACCTGACACTCATCTTAAAGCTTCACCAGTACTGGCTAGTGTTCATAGTGCTAGAAGGTGCTCTATAAAGTAAAAGATCAGAAAAGTAACCAGAAATCAAATCCAGCTATGAACTGTTATCTAATGTAGCAACGTACCTACAATATACAGCCACCCAACAGTGACACAATTGTAGAGAGATTAACCAACCATTTTTAACAATTAGATTTAAGGTCCACTCCATGTGAAGGAACTTATAAATGCTTTGTTAGTGAGGCCAATCCTGGAACCTCAGGCTACATAGTCATGGATTCAGAGGATAATGTACTACTATTATTCTGCTAAATAAATATAGAAAAAAAAAGTGTCCCAAATGTTAAATCTATAGATCAGTACATTGCTCAGCTCCCCGCAAAGTAGTTCTATTCCTATTCTTTAATTATGCCTTATTTTACCTTATCAACTACTGTGAGTTATAAAAAGGCTATGTCCAGAGTTTCTTCCTTGTGCCGAATTATTTTGGGTCCAAAATCTTTCAAAAAAGCACCACAAACTTTAACTCATCATCTGAGATTAGTCTTTAGTAGTTAACACTTTTCTTGTAAAGGGAACATGTTAGTTTTGGAAGTGAAAATTTTGGGGTCTATGATTAGTGTAATGTTGAATTGGGTTTTGAAGCCTTGGGGAAAAAGTACAAATGTTTAGATGATGAGTTATGAGAAAATACAATCTGTGTTCATTTTCTAGGTATGTCATTCAAATAATCATATGACTTGTGTATTCCTCCATTTGTTTCGGTTACTAGATCATACTAAACTCATAGTAAAACTTTCAGAAATAATTTGTACATACAAATAAAATGTTATTTGGTACATTATAATTCCTGTGTAACCTTGACTTGTCTTACACAGGCTATGCCTATTACACACACACACACACACACACACACACACATATATATATATATATATATATATATATATATATATATATATATATATATTTCCATTTCTTTTGCATCATGTGCTACCTTATTGCTTTATCTGATGAAACCATTCAAGATACAATCTTGTGGCTGCTAATCCTAGTATACAGTTGGATAACAGCATAATATTGCAAAATTGATCCTCTTCCTTCTCCTCCTTTTTCCAACTCCTGCCCATGCTCTTGCTTCTTCCTTGCTCAGAAGTATGAAGACCACACTATAGACAATAGAATATGGGTATTCCAACAGGAATGAAAATGTCTTTATAGATGCTGTTATGTAAGAAGCACTTATTTATGGACACTAACAATCAAATCATAGTGTCCTGAAGCATCTCTGTTTTAATTTCCATCCTGTTTTTGTAACATTATACTGTTTTCCTTTCCATTGCTTGGTTTGTAACACTGCCTACTTCCTTGTTGCAGTACTCCATTCCCAAATGCAGATACAAATTGTTCAATAGTCCACTCTCAAAACGTGCCCATGTATGGGCACTTTTCCACTAGTGTGTGCCTGCTCTCATTCCCATGATTTTCCCAGAATCCATCCACTGGTGTGACTACTGCTTCTGTGCATCTTCTTGTCAGGCATTGTTCTTGGGACCTTTTCTTAAATGTCCTTACTATTATAACATTCTAAAATACGCTATTTTAGTACACTTCATAAGAAAGTGAAGGGGAAACAAAATGATCTAATTCACTGCTCACTTACTTGAGAAACTGGAAATAATCCCAGAATCAAACAGTCTCATGCCCAGACACAAGATCATTTCTAGACCACACACCAGTGAGGAACTACCCCTACTTGAGCTGTCTGGCTATGAATGGAGTACGCAAGGCTTTCTGTTTTTCTTTTTTCTTTTTTTTTTTACTATATATTTAGAGAACTCTATTGGAAGTCTCAATGCTTCCTTAATGGAATCAAGTTACCTAAGGAAAGTTAAGTCCTCATCTGCCAAGAAGCAGTATCAGAGAGAACTCAGAGATTCAATCCCTCTAGATTTGTAAAAACTTTAGTAGGATAAGCATGTTGTTATCCTATGTCACATCATTTGTTTGGCAATTCTCTGGTGTAAAACTAAACAGGATTGGCAAATATGTTAATTGGTGATATTATCCAAAAATTAAACTTTAAGGTCATGTGGGCTTCTAAACAAGTGGTTGTGAACCTAAATAATGGGAAAATACCATTGAGTGCCTTTCTCTATGCTGTTACCAGCTAGTCTACTCTCACAATTATCTCTTTTGTTTTTGAGTGGTTACCAGTATAAGTTATATAAATAATTTATGAAACTGTTTCACAAAAGTAAAATGTTGTACAAAAAACATAGGGTAGATGTGGATTCCTTTTAAATATTCTCAATATAACACAGGTCCTATCACTACACGTTTCTCATAAGAATATTCTTTATTGCCCTATTGTTATTATGATGCTATGATACATATAAACTGAGCCTTGTTTAAGACAAGGACCTCTGTGAGGTAAATATAATGTATATATTTACAGCTAACACTTTGTTTCAAACTCAAGTATAGAAACTTGTCGCCTTCTGCATATAAATACATTTCTGGCCTGCCTTGTCTAATAGTAGCTATAAGACTCTCCTGATTCAGTAAGGATTCTACCTTGGAAAAAAAGAATTCTGTGTAGAGATATCAAAAGAGAATCAAAAGGCACAGGGGTGGGCATGGTGGTTTATATTTTTAATCTATGCTCAGGAGATGGCAGCAAGAAAATCAGTAGTTCAAGACCATATTTTGATACAAGGTATCGAGATAGATTTAATGCCTGCTTGGGCTACAGAGGTCCTTGTCTTAAACAAACAAACAAACTAACCAACTGACAAGCAAGCAAACAGTATGAGAGAAGGAGGGAGAATGAGAGAGAAAAAGGAAGAATGAGAGAGGAAACAGGGAAGGAATGGGGATAAGAGAGACTAGAAGGTACATACGTGCCATGGTGAGTCCCGCTACTTTATCTGTTAGCAATTGTACTAAATGCAATTAAGTCTTCACAAAGTCCAGGGAATAGGCAAGTGGATTGCAGAAAACGTGGATGTTCTTGGTGGGTGGTGTCAGAAAGTCCATGTTCTGTGACCCTTTCAAGATACCTAACCAATGCATTTTCTTCCTTTGTCTTTAGTTTGTATAACCTTTTACATTAAATCACTCAGTGTAAGTATGACCTTAAGTTCTATGCGTGGTTCAAGAAAATTAATCCAACCCAGGGAGGTTTTTGTGGAGACTCTAGAGAAGAACCCATGGCTTCCTACTTGTGTCTGATGTATAAGAGATGACGGCAGTAGAGGTAGAGGATCAGGATGTTTAAAGCTCAGCCTTGTTAACAAAGCTATTTAGGGCCTAATATGAGCTACATGAAAAATAGACAATAAGCCAAAAATTTTGAAGCAGTCGGTTCGGAGAATGTTCAGTTTTATTCTTCTCTTCCCTCCCCCAACCCTATCCCTCCTTGCTCTTTCTAAAACTTACTGCCTTTTTTCTTGTTTCTATGTACATCCCACAAAAATGCAACGTTAGAGTTATCATGCCATGTTACTCGTTGTGATTCATAGACATTATAGCTGGGAAAGACTATTGGGTACTTTACTTTCTTGGAATTCTATATGGCACCTTCTGATACTTTTAATGCTAGTTCTCAGGTAGAAGGTGTTTAGGTCGGATTCAGTTCTGGTGATCTGGACCCTAGGTCGGATCCTTTAGACCAGGGACCAAAGTCTGAAATGACTTCAGCAGTAGGAACTTACCTTCAACACTGGGAGGTAAGCAGGCACTACAGCAAAAGCCTATAATGTTTTGAAGTCTTCTGTACAATCCTGACCAAAATCCCTAAAGTGGACTTTCAAACTTTGTGTCCAGGTTTACAGGTTCGACAGTCTGTGGCTAAAGGAAGGAGAATTGTTAGATTAGACAGGAAATTTTCATTTTAACTATGTATGTATATGCAAACACAGACTTATATGTATTATATCTAATTTTAAGTGAGCAGATAAAAATGTGATACCTTATGACATTTCAAAGTCCTTACTGTTATTTTCTTCAAAAATAATTTTGCTCTTTCTTGTGGCATTTAATATATCCTTTAGTGTACTAGTCAGTGGAAATTTGATGAACTCTCTTTCCAATGGTGTTTTCAGAAATGAGAAATATTTACAAGGGGAGTTTGTGTTCAAAGGATAACATCACATATTTTTCAGAAGACCTGCCAAGTTAATTTTGGGATTATTGTGTAGTTTCAGAGTCATTAAGCAAAGATTGATATTGATCAAGGTAACATTTCTTGTTGCATATCTATAGCACAGGATTAAAAACAGATAGGGAAGGTGCGAGATATCCAGCTAGCATGTAGGTCTGACTTGCGGAATCCTGTGTTTGCTTCATTGCCCCAATGGCTCCTTTCCTTACTCTGTCATCACTGACATACTGTTGGATGAGAAATAGTAGCCAATGATTCTAGCCTTTATTTAATTTACAAAATAATGCCAAATTTGTTCTCATAATAAAATCTTTGGTCCAACAGTGCTCAAAGTACCATTTATGAATGGAATTTGTTCCATTTTCTCCATCTTTAGATGTTGACATCCTACTTTTTAAAAATCAATTCAATCCTCCCCTCCTCTTTCAATATGCCAATCCTGAATACATATACCCTGACCTTTGACCTTGACACACACCTAAGCACTGTGTACTAAACCACTTCAACTTTAAACTACTATGTATGGAATTTTATTGTTTGTAAGAAGCATGTGTCTTAAAGCAGAGATTCACTTCCAGTATCATCCTCACTCTCTTTAACACTTCATAGAGAAGTTAATTCTACTTGTTTTATGATTTCAGATGAAAGAAATTCAAAGAGAGTGTGAAAAATCAAAATAAGAGTGTGCATCACCTATAACATCAGTGAAGTATGTTTTCTTAAATATAAAAATGATATGGAATCTTGAGATTTCTTTTTTTTTTTTTTTTCAGTTTTGTTAGGATACAGTAATGTCTTAGACCTACAGAATACAAGTCTCTTAGGTAGCAGTATAGTTTTAATTAAAACTTTTTTTTTCCAAAGAATCAACTGGTATCTTACATATGAGTAAGCTTTTATACCTTGGGCATTTTATAATGACACAATCTTGCTTTCTTTCTCATTGACCAGTTTTTACTGTAGACATGGATGCTCAAAGGAGCCAAAGAATCAAAACTGTGAAAGCCACAGGCAATTACTTAGTCCTCAGAAGACAGAGCCCCAGAAGTTATTTTATGAACTATACACTCAACTCTTGGAACTGCTCCAACAATGCATGTTTTGTTAAACTTTGTCAGAATGAGCACTGGAGGCTTTCATTACTCTTGCTCATTTTTTTAAAGTTCTAACTCTGGAAATGACTGGAATGTAGACCTAGTAATCTGTCCGTCTCAGCATACCTATTAAGAAATCTTTTTAGTTAAGAAATAATGATTTTAAAATCACCTAAATTGATTAATGCAATTGTTGTATTTCATAATTTTAAAAAAAAGCATCCCTAGAAACTGTCTACTCCATTTTGTAATTCCACTAAGGACTGGGGATGTGATGATGTGACTTTCCTCTCATTCCCTTTCAACACCCTCTATTCTTCCTTCCTACTCCCTCTCTCCCTTCCTCCCTCCCTTCCTTCCTTCCTTAAACATGAATGGATAACTTGTCTATATTAAGATCAGTGCTGAGAATTCAAAGCAGAATAGCCCCGGGCTTGAGTAGTTTTGGATCTATAGCTATGACACACTGACTACAGTGTGCTCAGAGGTGCACATTAGGAAGTCACATGGTAGAAATTTCAACTGAAGTCTCACTTCTAGAAAGGGCAAACATTTTCCTCTTTGGTGATGTCAACATGTAATTTAGAAAGGTAGTGTGTTTTGTAGGAGATGTTAAAATTTGAAGCTAGGTGAGGCTGAATTAAGGCCCACATGTCAGGGATACCTTCCAAAAGCATAAATTAACTTTCGTATGTTACATTCATGAATTGTATTTAGCTATGAACAATCACAACAAAACTGAGTACAATTAAATGTATATGATTTATTAATTATATGTAGTTTTCTAATTAATGTAACTCTATGTACATTTTTATAGAACATATGGTTACATATACTGTATAGTATATATGATTCCATGTGTTTAAAAATGATCATGTATACTATAACTTATATATAAGATATCACTGTACGTTATAGGTTTAATGGGTTATATTACAGATAGAAGGTAGTGATGATATTTTTTGAGAGTTAAGTAAATATTTAAGGGAAGAAAATTAATGGTGTGAAAGAATTAGGATCTATTGTACCAGATAAAATATAATTTTTCAATTATACTAAATAGCAGGAAAGTAAAGCTAGATTACAGTCATCTTTTCCCGTCATACACTTGGCCTTTGACATTGTCTACTTTCTAGTTTGTGCCTCCCATTATGAAGTGAGCTCCAGGGCATCAGGCACAGGTCTGGCTTCTCCTCAGACACTAGCACTGATTCACTAAGGTTAGACTTACAACTTGTAAGTACTGGCTGTTTCTATCACCAGATAAGTGTCTTAAGTGTCCTCCATGATGCTTTGGATGACTTAGGACTTTCAGGAAGCAAATGCGAACTTGTCTTTTATTTTTCTGTCATATGTGAGTATACTCTCATTTATATTGCTATTGCCTATTAACTTTATAGAAATTTCTTCATTTAAGAAACTTAAGCTAAAGACAGTCTGGTTTGAAATTACATATCATTTGTTATTATGTATTGATTATAGAATGTTTTTCTGAGTACCCTGTAGAAAGGATGAAGTTATCTAGAGACTGATGATCAACCACATTAATCTACCCCCCTCTCCCAAAATGAAGTAATACGTAGAAGTTGTATGATCACAGAGGTAGGATTTTTTTTTCCTTTTTTTTTTTTTTGTTTGTTCATTCTGTTTTCAAATGTACTACATTTTAGTTGATTTCTTATTACTGTTGACAGTGGTAAAAATTATACTAAACACTTTCAAAGTATTTAAATATAGCTGTCCTTTACTTCCAAATAAATGTCCTCATCAAAACAAACAAACAAACAACACATTTAACCTAGCAGAATGTAGCCTCAGTCTGTTCTCTGTAGCTCTTTGTCTGTGAGAGGTATAAATTAATCTGACAGGCTGCTGCTTTTAATTTCTCATCTGGGCATGAACAAAGAAAACGATAACACTTCTGTATGATATCATTCTTTCTTGGTGTGATCACCTTTAATAATAGAAACAAAAGATGCATTTCCCAGTGTTCTCATCATAATCCTGCCAGGAAGCAGGTGTTCACTCTTATTTTTCTTTGAAATTATGTACTTATTTATTGCATTATATCTTTCAGTTCTGGATATTTTCCTGCAGAGGGAAATTCCATCCTTCCTGGAATAATAACCCCCCCCCCCAAATTTAGATAAACTTTTAAAAAATCTGCTGAAATGATAGGAAAACAAACTCTTCTTATTCATAGTTGTGTTTTGATTTCATATCTACATATGAGGCCTGGACTGTTTTTAGTACTTCTTGAGGGTAATTTTATTATACAAAACTGATCCAAGTGAACTTAAAAGTGAACTTAAATCCCATTCTCACACACCCACAAATCTATGGATAGTCATTAAGAACGACAGCTTTATAGTAAATTATATTGAAAGAAGACAATTTATAGTAATTCATCCATATCTTTGTCATCTCTTTATCCCTGCCAAAATGCTTTGTGTTTCTACTAGAGCACCTCTACATTTTTGATAATTCTCCATAGTACCACGGACACTTCGCTTCACTTCATCCATCCAGCCACAGCCTTTGGCTCAGGCATGTGAGGCACAAACTTTCAGCTTATTTTAACTTTTTACTCATGGCCTATCTATTCAGTTGTTACAAAACCCTGGGGTAGGGACCTGCTTCATTCTGCTTTGGAATCATCAGGCAGGTTGGGATTCACATGTTTCTTATGAAATACATGCTGCTTTATAAACAGCCTTTACCAGTCAATATTTTTCTAAGGACAATCCAACTGTATTGGTTTTCAGACATGTTTTCATATATAGTTTGCAAAAAGGAACTGAAAATCTATACACTTGTCCCAGAACTGACACCATCACTCAGAACCTTGGTATGGCCTGCTGTTTAGGACAGACCTCCTGAACAAAACACCCAGCTCATAGTTGCTCATTTATTTTTATGTCCTCCAAGGACTTCAAAAGCAAAATGACAAGAATGAACTAGAGATTTATTTATTTATTTATTTATTTATTTATTTATTTATTTATTTGATTGTTTGTTTGTTTTAGTGACTTTTTGATGTCTTTATTTCTATAGCTAGTAATCTGAATGATAGGGACCTGTCAGTCATCACTAGTACAAAGTAAGACAGGTGCTATGGGTCGCCAGCCCCAGTTCCCATCCATCTGGTACTTATGAGTTTGTAACATTGAACTCTTAGCCATGGCTCCCTATGCCTGCATTTCAACATTGGAAGAATGTCAGAAATAACAGTATTGGGCAACCAGGACCTCAGGGGTATTAAATGAGTCAAAGTATGTTCACATTTCAAAATAATGCCTGATTCCTTGTAAGTCATACTGCATATTAGCTGTTATTTTTACCAATTTCATTTGCTCTGTATTCTCAGTAAGTTCAGCAATTTTTTTTTAATTTCCCTCATTTCCATGATCACTTCCAGTACTATAATTATTTGCTAACTTTTATATATGCTATGTTAATAGTCTTCTAACTCATACTATTTTTCATGATTTATCAGAAGACCTGTCTGATGTGGTATAGTGTATTTCAGAGCAATTATCTTCATTGTGAATGCTTCATTCTGTGTCACTGGCTTCTCTCAAAAATTACACAATGTAAACAAAACTAAAAGTGATACTGAACTGTTATGTACATATTTTCATGCATATTAAATATGTATATGTGGAGATGCAAAATATTTTGCTACTGAACAACTGTGGAAGGCACTTCTGTGAAAGCAATTAAACCTGATCATGTGATAATCTTTTGTGTTGGTTAATCCTAGTTGTACTATTTACCACAGATTAAGTCAGGAGAATTGAGATTTGAAAACAAAGAGTTCAGTGCTTATCTGTTAGTGAAGCATGAGAGATATTTAGAAGGGGAATTTGTGTTAAAAGATAGCATCACATATTTTTCAGAAGACCCGCCAGGCTAATTTTGGGATTATTGGGTAGTTTCAGAGTCATTAAGCAAAGATTGATATCAATCAAGGTAACATTTCTTGTTGCATATGTTCTATGGTGGCTTTGGTGAAGAGATGGTGGGTAGTGCGTAATTTCCAATATCCTGAGGGAATTGTCTAATAAGTTGTCTGCCTCATTTGAACAACACTGCCATTATTGGCTCCTACAGTGGTGATGGCAGAATCCAATGTAAATACCTTGCCTTGTCATGGCTGGGCTGAGATATAACTGAGCAGTCTGTTCATGCTTATCTTTGCCTTATGAAACCATTACATCATTCCTTTCTCTTGTCCTATCTCATATGTCTCTTGAAATATTATGTAGTCTCACACTCAAGCTAAAATGACATCTCTAGTAGAAAATTACCCTTGGTTTTATTCATATGCTCCCCTCTTCATAACTTGGGAAACTTTTTAACCATTATTTTATTTATGTTTTCTGTATCTTGTTTAGCACTTATACTCTGCCTCAACTTTAGCTGTTCTTGAACATGTTTGATTTCACTGAGTATATTATCTCTTTGAGTGAAAGGTCAATTTACTCCCCAGCTATAAATACGATGGAATTGAATCTTATATAAGTTTTATTTTAAAGTTAAATTTATACAGTGACCAAAATGCCCTGAAAAGTTCCTAAGGTAATAGAGAGCAGGTATTATGAGTTATTTACACAACCACCCTGGGGACTGATATTTAGTCTCTCAAGAAAGTGCACTAGAAGTTCCCCTTCTGTATTATATCAAGTCACTTTCTTCACTTTAGCCATAGATGAAGTAACTGGATTTCCATGAGAGGCTGTGTTGTATGAAAAGATCCATATGTCATTAAAAAGGAAAATCAAATGCAGCTTAAGGGGAACTGTAGACTGTGAGAACTGGAAATGAATAAGGAAACATCATTTTGTTTTTCAAAAAAACCTAAGATTTGTTGATCTAGAGGCAGGTATTCTATCAGTGCTAGACTGCTTGCCTTGCGTGGGTGAAGCCCTAGCTTGATCACCAGAGAAGAGAAAAAGGTGATTTTTCTCAATTTCTGTCTAGCCACTTACTGATCAAGGAATGTGGTTTCTCAAGTTTTACAAGATTTTAGGCACACATATAGGATGACACACACAGGCATAGATGGCAGTGTCAGCTGAAAATAAATGACTAGCTGAAATAACTGGTTTAAATCCTGGATAATAGGTGGGCATTTGACAAAAGGATGTAGAGGCTCAGCACACACCATTTCCTGAAAAAATTACCATTGCAAAAAGCACAGACTTTGCCTCAAACAGACTTCCTTTCAAGGCTGTGCTCTACACTGGCTTATGGCTATTTTTTTTTTTTTTTTTTTGCATCAGTTTTAGCGCAAGCTAATGGAGATTAAAGAGAATATTTATCCTTCAGAGTCTGAAATGTGATGTGTAGGGTTTACCTTATAGTAGGCACCCCAGAGTTTGGCTATTAGTGTCATTATTAATTGTTATATTTACAAAGTAAATATTTATGACTGATGACATGGCTTTATTTGAAGATTAGAAGGATTCACTTTGGTGCCTTTGAATGGCATTCAGACATGAAATGCTTAGTTATTTATTTGGATCAGGGCTGAAATATTTGGCTGTTTAAAGGCAGTTCTGGGAATGAGAAGAAGGGAGCCTCTTTGAATGATTTTTGAAGATGGGTTTCTGAATTGGGTCTTTCAGGAATAAATGACTTCTTTGCCCATTTTCAATGAATTCACATTTTTTTTTATAGTAAACTCTCTTGGATCGAATGCATTTTAAGTAACATCTCTCATTTTAATAAGGGCAGCCTTTAATTCTCACTTTCTTTTTATCTTTTCTTTTTTGGATACTTCAGTTTTTTTAAAAGAAAATACTATTTTTTTCTAACTTCTTTTTTCTCCTAAACCCCAAGTCACTCTTTCCAGTATCATAAGTCCTTTCATGACATTGGAAATGGACCTTATATCCCATGTGTCACTAACAGACAAGCACTGAGCTCTTTGTTTTAAAAAAAATCTTAATTCTCCTGACTTAATCGGTGGCAAGTAGTACAATGCTCTTCCTTTCACTTGTGAAAAAAAAATAAAAACCCTCAGACATGAGGAGATGGAATAACTTTTCCAGATTTCCCCTGCCAAAGGCTGCAAATGGAACAGGGACCTGGGCAATTTTGGAAGTATAAGCCTTGCTTCTACAGAGACAGTGGGTGGCTTTCATGTGGGAGTTTGCACAGTTAATACTTTGTCTTTTGTTTGTTCTTTGTTTTATACCCCTCCATGGTTGAGGAACCTATATGTTTCATTCATAGTTGTGTTATTTCCGTCTCTTCAAAATAGAAATTCATATTTCTGTATGCACTCACTCTCCATCGCCCAACATGTCACACCCATCCCGTGTTTCTCGTTGTCATTGGCTCAACACTTGGGAAGTCCTCAGCCTCCAAATTTCTGCTGTTTGATGGCCAATGCCTGACTCAGTTCCTTTATTCTGTCTTTCATTTAAATGCCATTTCCCTTTCTGCCAGTTCCAAGATGCTGTTTGCCTCTGCTAAGAATTTCCTCCTGCTACTGGAACCTTCTGTTCTGCTGATTGCTCCTTGGTGAACTGGAGAAGTTCTGCCAAGTGCCTTTTTGCACTGGGGCTTGGGTTTTTGGTGTTGGAAACTTGACAGAGCTTCCTCTATTATTCCACATTACTCTTCAGGTTTTGTTAAACCCTCCTGGAATACCTTCAGATTATCTTTCTTTTCCTCTGCAGCTCCACCCAGCTGTAGCTTCAGAGTTTCTGATTGTTCTGGGCACATCAATCCATTGGAACCTCCCATTGTTTTGGCCCATGATGAAATATGTATTTAATAATGTGTAGTATATCACTCAGTGAGAAAAATAGTCTTCTCCTGAAAATAAATATTTATACACACTGGATAATTATGCAAATAAGTTGCTATTATTTTATTATTTTTTCTTCTTTTATTACCTTTAATACCTCTGAATTTTTAGTCCCAATCACTTCATGGCAAGGCTGTTGTTTTGTGCAATAAGCAGTATGTTGCTAATTTTGTGTTGGTACTATTATTGAGTTTATATATCTAGTAACAGTCAGTGAGGAGGGCAGACATCACTGCTAACAGGCAGAAAATTCAGGTCTTTGATGTCTTTGGTTTTTCTTGTTACCTTGAGTTTGGCTTTTCAGTAACTTTTTCTATTCTCAGGTCCATTGCCTGTCAAGTGATGAATGTATGATTGGAAACCAGGGGCATTCATCTCAACAGAGATAAAAGGTATGTGTACATTTTACAAGTTGTAAACATGTACACTACATATGTTAATTTCATTGGCTCTTAAAGCTCCAAAGTAAAAGTTTGTCAACGAGTAAACTGTAACAGTGAAATATTAGCTAGATCAATATAACTTTTTTCAGTTCACTATTTCTATTGTGTATGTGGTGTGTCTGACAACATTGAAAACTGAACTTTGGGTTTTAATAAAAGTTCACTATGTGTATTCCTGTGAATAAGGATATCTATTGACACAAGTATGATAATCAAAAAAATACTATCTCTGTGTGCAGTTCAGGTTTTTCCCACAGCGTGGACAGCACAGAGTGATTCACTGAGGACACAGTGCTTTGGGAGTGCTTGTTGCAGCATGTGTTGTTGTGGATGGGGCTCTGCCTGGGAGAGCTCTGCTTCCTTCTGTGATAGTGCAAGGTCTATATCTACCCGCATGTCTGATTATTTATGGGATTCCTTCTTAGTTTACTACTTTAAAGCACCCCACTATAGACCCAAATAAAGAATCACTGAGAGTGACATTAAAAGGAACTACTTTTTCACTTTGTTCTGGAAAATGATACAGTAATTCATCAGCTTGTTATTAATAAAGAGTTTGCATGAAAAAAATATGGAGAGTAAAGCAAAATTTTTCTTTGGAATAGTTTGAATTTTTCAGTGTAATATTGACATCCCTTTATTTTTCTTTTTATTGCATTTACCTCCTGAATACTTGACACTATGTGTTGTTGTGTGTGTGGCTTTATTTTTTTCATGCCAGCAGACTAGTATAACCTTTCATCCAGCACTGTGTTCCTCCTTATCACAAGAACCAATTTATCACTTATATTTATTTACCTTTCTTTTCCTAAATTCAGAGTTGCTTTTTTTGTGGGTGCTTTATTGCAATTATTTTCTATAAGTCCTTTTCTAAATACAAGTTACACAGTATGTTTTCTCCAAAGTGTGTGTATCATTGATTATTTACAGATCGATTCTTCGCCCATCACTCATTGCTCAGCCAGGCCATGCTTATTTAATGCTTTCATCTTTCATCTCAAATCACCTTTTTCTGCATATTAATCATTCTTTTCTCCTGCCTCTGTACTCCTTCCAGCTTCTCTGTATGTCTGGAATAATGAGGTGCCACTTCTGAACATCAGGTGCAGCCCCTCCCTCCTGCCTAGAAGGGTCCAGGGCCACCATGAGGCTTCTTGTTCCCTGAGGTACTCATTAGAGAGAAGGCCTGTCTCTATAGGCAGGCCTAAGCATGGCCGTAACACTCTTCTCTCAAGCAGCAGCCCTCTGGCTAATCCCTTTTCCAGAGTAGAAATCTCAATGCAATTCATATTCATCCACTTGTGTGAGTGTGTGTGTGTGTGTGTGCGTGTGTGTATGTGTGTGTGTGTGTGTGTGTGTGTGTGTGTGTGTGTGTGTGTGAATCAGAGACAGAGAGAGTGGGGAGAGAATTATACTTTTTGGCTCACATACATGTAATTCTGGTAATTTCCAGCCCATTTATCTTGATCTGGTATCAATATTCTCTTAATACAGTAATTCTTCACTCTACCTAGACACACACACACACACACACACACACACACACACACA
>CACVCL010030601.1:0-45522 GCA_902729485.2 Mus minutoides
ATATATATATAATTTTAAAGAAGACTAGAACTTTTGGTTTCCTTCCTTAATATCTGATTTCTGGCCTGAGAGAGGGCTAAAGGTCAAGTTGATCACATGGTAGTGACACGATCCATCATAGTCACATGATTAAACCTCTGTACAACTCTGCAAGAGTGAGGTTTAGAGAGTTGCTCCCCTCCCCTTCTCCCTCCTCCTCCTCTTCCTTCTCCTCCTCCTCTTCCTCTTCCTCCTCCTCCTCTTCTTTCTCTTCCTCTTCTTTCTCTTCCTCTTCTTGAGTTTAGTTCCCCCCCCCATGTTGGGTGGAGCAGAATGGAGGCTCTCTTGTAGCTCAGGCTGGCCTCCAATTCAAGAATTCAAGATCCTTCTACCTCAACTCCTGAAGTGCTGAGATTGTAGTGTGTGTGTGTGTGTGTGTGTGTGTGTGTGTGTGTGTGTGTGTTTGCTGTGAGATTTATAATAGTGTACTAGTTGGTTTCTGTCAGCATACAGAGCTCCTTGTAATGCTCTTTATCCAGAGGAGAACAGTGCCATAGAGCTATTGATATTACTCTCAACTCTCCATACATTACATCTCATCCCTCCCTGACACTTTGATGACAACACTTGACACTTGTTCCAAATACTTCAGTGTACAACTTGGATGTCACAATGCCCCTCGATGGGCTCAGGTCAGGATCAATGGTAAAGAAATGCCCAATGAACTGTGTTGTTTTGAAATGCATCTAATGTGTGCCTCGCTCTCTCCTTCTTCTGCTGGTAAAGTACATGGCAGATGCACTTGGGAAGCTCAATGAACAGAAACAAGGCTTCACATTAATGTGAATACGCAAGATGTTCTCAATATGAAATTATGGCTTTAATCAACAAACAGCAATTCTTGGATAGTTTTAATAGCTGGGGGAAGGGAATCTAATAACTAGAAACAAAAATTGAGCAATTTTCCATGGTATCTTGAACAGAGTTGCACAAAACTCTCACTAATTTCAGCATGCTTACACAGATGGAATCAAATTCCAGTGTGGTCCTGTGAGCCAGCTTCAGACAAAGACAATTGTTTTAAATTGAGAACAATTGCACATACTTATCACATATAATATATTGTTTTGACATATGTAGACATTATAGAATGGCCAAAAGAAAGCCAGTTATCTCATATATACTACTTCTTATTTAAGAGTAAGAATACAGAATATACTCTTTCACCAACTTTCAGAAATACATGTCATGGCAACAGTTACCATGTCACTCAGTAGATCCTGGAACTTTTCCTCCTTAAGTTTTGTGTCTTTTGACTCCCACCTCACCCAGGACTTTATAACCGATTTTAAAGATTCCATATGCAGGTGTTGTCAATTTAAAACAAATAGTGTCTGGGGAGATGACTCCATGGTTAAGGACATTCCTAGCACCATTGGCAGCTGATAACTGCCTGTCACACCAGTCCCAGGGGCTCTTGCGCCCTCTTCTGGCTTCCTCAAGCACTGCACACATGTAGTGAATATAGAGACAAGCAGAAGTACACACACTCACACATAGACACACACTCTAGAAAGAAAGAAAGAAAGAAAGAAAGAAAGAAAGAAAGAAAGAAAGAAAGAAAGAAAGAAAGAATAAACACTCACTTAACTTTATGGAAGAACAATCAAGAACTCGTCAAACTGAGTCTGGATTATCAGACAAGGCAGAAAATTTCTGAGAAAGGGCAGGTTGTTCATACTTGGAGAGAAATTTGTATCAAACTTTCACAGTCTGTTCTGTGGGCAGATTTTCAGATCATGCCCCTGGCCTGGAAAGATGCCATATGTGTCCTCAGTAGCTTCCCCAGAGGCCTTTGCTTATTTCACTTCCTTTAAGGTCCATCTGTGCAAAGGACAAGACTTACTTCTTTTTAATGGCTGACTACTATTCTATTGTGCACATGCTCCATTTTCTCCATCCATTTATCTGTGAGGAGATACTCAGGCAGATGCCACCGTTGACTAATACCAGTGGTCCTGCAGTACACCTGGGAATGCAGATATCTTGCCGCACACTGACCTCATATCCTTGGGCTACACACTGCAAGCAGGGTTGCTAGATCATATAGGTGGTGGCTCAATTTTTAACTCATTGACAAACTTCCATGCTGTTTTCTGGAATGGTTGTACTCATTTACACCCAGACCATTCTGCACAAGGCTTCTCTTCTCACCTCTTTTAGTTACTTTTGCATTGCTGTATCAATGATACTAACAAAAGAAGTTTATTTTTGGTTCACAATTTCAAAGGAAGTCAGCATATCCCTGAAGGGAAAGCCTGATGATGCTTCAGTTCAGGGCTGGCTGTGGCATGCCATAGAGGTTGTTCACATCACAGGAGACCAGAATGCAGAGAAAATAGTACTGGGAACAGGGAATAAACTTTCAGAGCATCCCTAATGACTTACTTCTGCTGGCTAGGTTCTATCTCCAAAGGTTCTACATCCTCTCCACACAGTGCCACCAGCTGGAACCAAGTGTTAAAGTATGAGGCAGTGGGGGACAGTTTCCATACAAAGCCTGGCATTCCATGCCTGCCCCCCAAAAGCTCATGGTCCGCAGAAGACATTTAGTTCAACTGTAAGAATCTCCCTAAATCTTAACAGCTCAAAAGTCAGTATTCAGAAGTTCAAAGTTCAATATCTCTTCAAGATGTCAGTCCCTGTACAAAAAAAAAAAAAGAAATGTACATAACCCAATACATAATATCAAAGTTAGGTATTTCCATTCTAAAAGGAAGACCTGGGAGATAGCAAAGGAAGACTGGACCAAGCAGGACTGAAACCAGGCATGGCAAGTGTTAAATTCTGCAGCTCTTCATCCAGTATCCAGGGCACAAGGTATTATCATATGAGTTCCCAGGGGCAAGGCCTCCTGTATGGACGCCTCAGGCTGGCACCACTTGGTGATAGACTACATTCCTAGCATCTCCAATGACTTAGGGTCTCCATGGCAACTTGGGGTTTACTCTCATAGTTTCTCATATTGCCCTGTCAAGGGAGTTCTGCAGAAACTGACACTGTCGCTCATTGCTTGGCCTTATGGGCATTTCTTGGCACTCTTGGTGTAAGCTTCCAAGACTCTATAGGTCTTGAATTCTAGATGTCCTCAATACCTGCACAGTGTAAACAATGCAAAGTTCAACTACCACCTTGAGAAGCTGTGGGCTCAGCTCATCAAACTGCAGCTGTAGACACCTCTAAGTGACTGCTCAACTGACCCTGGAAAGATGCTTCTCTTTACACTCCTTTTCCAACAGGACACCGGAGAGGCTCTCTGCTTTTAGGGGAGTGTTATTCAAATGGGCTCCTTTATAACCTGGGACCTTTAGTGGGTGGAATCTCAACAATACCTTGACCAGTGTCTCAAATTGCAATGCATAACTTCTGAAAGCAAGATTTATTTTTATTTAAATTCATGTCGATTTGTTTGCATTTCCACGTGGGTTTGTTCATGTAGGTTGTCTGGGGGACTCAGGGGTCAGATCCCCTGAATCTGGAGTTACGGTCAGTTGTAAGTTGCCTGAGTGTGTGCTGGAACTCAAACTCAAGTCTTCTGCAAGAGCAGTAATGTGTTCCTTATCACAGAGCCATCTCCCTAGCCTAGCACAACTGTGTTGTAATGGTTAATGGTGCCGATCTATTTAACAGTCACACTGTTTTTCTGCCTGTGTGATAAAACACCACGATTAAAGGACAATTGGAAGGTTTATTTTGGCTTTGGGGTTCAGAGGAATAACAAATTGTCCATCATGGTGCTGGGCACAGTGGCAGGAGGAGGATGGTGAGAGATCACATCTTAACTACAAACATGAAGCAGAGATCCTGAGCTGGAAGTGGGGTGAGGATACAGTTGTTTAAGTTCACCCACAGTGATGGAATTCCTCCAAGCCTGCATTTTCTCCCTGCAGCATCAGCAAGTGGGGACCAAGTGATCAAATGCGTGACCCCGTGGGGATATTTCTCACTCACCCCACCACCCACATCTTCTTTGCAGTTTTAAGTTTGCTTCTTCATTGATCAACAACTCATTTTTCCCAGAATCCTTCAGCTCTGCCATTTGCTCTGCATTTCTACCGTAAGCCCAGCTAAATGCAGCCAGCGATAACTGCTCCAAAGCCCTAGTTCCGAATCACACTGCTTAAAGATCTTCCTCACCAAATTATTACTTTTGAATTCATCTTTAGTTAGAGTGACTGTTGTAGAAAGGGGCGGGGCCAGTGGGATGTCTCAGAGGAGAGATCTGACTCCCACAAATTGTCCTCTGACTCCCACCTGAGTGCTGTGGCTTGCTTGTGCCCACCTCACAAATAAATATAATAAAAATGATTTGAAGAAGAGATGAAAGAAAGAAGGCACTATTGGGAACACTTGTTCTTTAAATTGGAAATGTTCCCTACCCATGCCATAGGCTTTTATTTTGATGTCTGTTTCCCAGATAGTGGGCACTATATGTGTGTGTGTGGCGGGGGGAGGGGGGTTTGGAAGGTGGGGACTAACAGGCAGTAGTAGGTCATTAGAGGTGGGACTTTAAGTTTAAGGTTCTAGACTAGACTCTCATTTGGACACTGCTTTCTCTGTTTCTTGGTCCTTTGCCATACAATGTCCTGCATGACTTGGTCCCAGAAACCTAACTGGGGTGGTGAGGGATGGATGCACAGACACATGGACAGAAAAGCTGGGACCAGATGAGCTGGGATTTCTCTGCTGGAGCTCCACCAACTATACCACAGCCTGGAACCTCGCTGTGTTTATTCTGTACAGCACAAGGGGAGGAGCTAGCTAGTGTTGGTAGGAGGTGTCTGTGGGCGAGCAGTTTCTGCTTGAGTCATTAAGGAGTAAATGGATGGTTAGTTTCTTCACACACACAGGAGCCAGAGGAAGGCTGTGCTGAGTCCAAGCCTGACTGGAAAAGCCTTTGTCATTTCCCATGGGTCCGAGGCATTAGCTCCTGTCAACTAAACACACTTGCAGGGGACTTCATGCACTGTTTTCACACAGAGGGCTTGCTTGGCTCCCCACAGTCTATTATGAGGTGAATATTTCTGTCCAGTGTCTTCACTGCTAAGAATTGAATTGTTTCTATCAAGTTTAATGTCCCGGCTCATTGTTGTTATAATGTATGTTGTGTATGTGTGTGTCTTTTGAAAACATCTGCCCCTGTTGTTCAATTCTTCAATCAAGTTGCTCGTTTTCTTCCTACTAAATGTTGTAGTTCGCTCTTTGTATACTTTGGGCGATCGTCTCTTATGAGACAGAGTTCTCTTGTTGTGCTGACAAGTTCCATTCTGATGTTATCTCATTTGCCTATGTCCTTTTCTGTTCTGGATGGTTTTGGGCTCCTATCCAAAAAAGCCACTGTCCAGTCCCTTCCCAGCATCCTCTTCCACGAACATCATAGCTTCAGGTCCATTTAGGCCGTCCATTCACTTTGAGTTGTCATTTGTGTATGGGGTGAGATGAAGGCCAAATTTCAGTCAAATACCAGTCATCTCAGTGTCATTTAATGAACAGAATGTCCCTTCCTCATCGTGTGTTCTTGGCACCTTTGTCAGCAATCAGTTGACCATAAATATGTGCATCTTTTTCCTTGGGCCCTACCCTCCCTTCTGTCTTAGTTAGGGTTTACCTGCTGTTAATAGACACCATGACCAAGGCAACTCTTATAAAGGACAACATTTAATTGGGGCTGGCTTACAGTTTCAGAGGTTCAGTCCATTATCATTATGGCAGGAAGCATGTTGGTGTGCAGGCAGATATGGTGATGGAGAAGGAGCTGAGAGTTATCCATCCAAAGGCAGCCAGGAGGAGGCTCTCTTCTACACTGGGCAGAGTTCCAGCACTAGGAGACCTCAAAGCCCGCCTACACAGCAACACGCTTCCTATAATAAGGCCACACCTCCTAATAGTGCCACTTCCTGTGGGCCAAGCATATTCCAACCACCACACCCTTCCTCTCTTCCCCTTCCCTCTCTTCCATGCCCCTTTCCTCCCTCCCCTTCTGCCCCCTCTTCTCTTCTTATCTACCTCCCTTTTAACCTCACACTCTGCCGCTTTGGTAGCTATTGATTTAAGGTACATTTTGAGTTTTTAGGTAGAGCAACATTTTCTGCTTTGTACTTCTTGCTCAAGGTCGCTTTGTCTATTTCTGCTTTTGTGGCTCCCTGTAGATTTTAGGATTGCCCTTTCCATCTCTGTAAACGAAACAGCAATTTTCATAAGGTACACATTGAACCTGTCAACTGATTTGGGTAGTATGCGCATGTTAACAATATGCTCATAGCTCAGCTTTATAGTTATATAGATAGACTCCTACCCCAAAAAGCCACTGTCCAGAGTGTATATACAGCTATATAGATATACTGGAGACAGATGGGTCCAAGTTCAAATTCTAAGGTTGGGAATCACATGCTGTACACCCCTAACTTTACTTTACTGGGTTCCTATTTCTGTAGCTGCAAAATAGGGTCATGAAACCCATAGCAGAGGACCTGATATGTGTGTGTGTGTGTGTGTGTGTGTGTGTGTGTGTGTGTGTGTGTAATGATTACCATATCCCAAGTGCTCATAGATAATTGCATTCTTTTCAGTGTCTCTGACTAGCTGCTGGTGTTCATTTTTGGTGAAAGAATTTAAATCAAGAGGGACTGGGGAGATGGCTCCATCAGTGAGGTGTTTGCCATGCAAGCATGAGAACCCCAGTTTGGGTTCCAGCACTAATAAAAAAAGAAGCCGGGCACTGTAGTGTGCATTAGCACCAGAAGGTAGGGAAGGAGGGTCTCTGGGACTTTCTGGCTGGCTAGTCTAGCTGAACCAGCAAGTGTCAGGTCCAATGAGAGTCTTTGTCTCAGAGAAAAGATAGGTCAAGAGTGAGGAAGCAAGCTGACATCAAACTCTGTGAATACAAGGAAACGAACATTTGCACATACGCAAATTCTTTAAGACATGTTCAGTGACTGCAAACAACACTTTAACCCTCCAGGTGAAACCTGAGGTTGGGTCACCATATGGACCAGAGAAGCAATCTCGATTGAGCCCGTTTTCATAACTTTATCCCAAAACACAGCTCTTTGGACAGCATCCAGAACTGAGCCCTCGGGAGGCAGTGAACTAAAGCAGCCAGCTGTTGTCTGCATAGCTGTGGTTAATCTCTCAGCCACACCCCTTTGGACATTCCTCTGCAGAGAAGCAGAAAAACACGAGACGTGTCTCATTCGGCCATGGCGTAAGCGCTCTGACCCTGCCATTCTGGGCACCGCTCGCATCCCAGGCAGCCTGGCTTCCCACACAGCTGTGTCCAGGCCTGTTAATCTGATAGGAGGGCTGGCTTGCAGAATGACTACTTTCTCCGGTAAAGATGATGCTGTGAGGAAGAAGGGAGGAGGAGAGAGCCAATAAAAGGATGCTCTTGGGAGTAGGAAGTGTTTGCTCTAAGCTTGTCACATGGCTCCAGCCACCTATCAGAGGACATTGTTGATAACCATTCTGGGTTCCCAAAATACCTTTGGCCATCTTATACCAGGCCCCCGGGATACTGGACCTTTGCCATTTTATAAGAGCACTGATAAAAGCATGCTGATCAGAGACCATTAGCAAGAAAAAGATGAGCGATGCCCCCCACCCCAATTTGAGTTTTTGGAGTTTTTTTTGTTTTTGTTTGTTTGTTTGTTTGTTTGTTTTTCTTTTTTTACTTTGTTCTAGAATCTAATTGGAAAGAATAGCCCAAATGAACACAGTTCTGGCTAGAGGAGACCATCAGTTGCTGGCGTCTGAATAGGAATTCTCCTGGATCTCACAGGGTCACCCTGGAGAGCGTCTAGGGAGCCCCAGTTCTGCACAGGAGGCTCTCCACGTACTGCTTTCCTGGAGCAACAACCCTCTCCCACACAGTGCTGTCTCTGGGGAAGGACTGGTCAGTACACACTCCTTACATACAACGCACACTCTGCACATCACACTGCCCCCCCCCCCCCCCCCCCCCCCCCCCCCCCCCCCCCCCCCCCCCGCAACACAGGCTCCCAAGCATCAGAGGTGTGTTAAAACTCAGACAGCTGGGCTCTCCACCCTTCAAATCCTTAGGTCTGGGGCTGAATCTGAAGATTCTAAAAGGCCGTGTTTCTAGCGAGTTCTCAAGAGATGCCTCCATTGCTGGTCCCGGGCCCAGACTTTGATGAGCACCACTTTAAACTTGTACACACACTGGCAAGTTATGGCATGTAGCAATGAATGGCAAATGTGTGCATGGATGACAGATCCCAGGCTCCTTTAACACCACTGCTAATGTTTTCACTCTCTAAGCCCATCCATAGCAACATACACCTCCTGTAAGAAAAGAAGCCTGTTTTCCCCCATTCAAAGTCCATCTTTCTCATCCCGCTGGGCCGAATTTCCAATGATAAGTATCTCAGTCTCCCTTGCTGATTTCAGGGCACACCATGTCCTCAACCGTGGAGGTGCCAGAAGCTCTCTGGATTCAAAGTGTGTCTATCCAGATGGACGGATCGGGGAGCCAGGCTCTTCGTTGCCTTTCCTGTTCTGAAAAGCTCCAGCTTTCGAGCACATCAAAATCAGGCTGGGATTAAAAACCAAAGGAGCTTGCCAGGCTGGAGGCGAGGACTCTTCAGTCTTGAGAAGGCTGGTCCTGGGCCATTGGCGAGCTGGCGCTTCACCTGGGGAGCCTGCTGCTGTCTGCCTGTCTTTTGGCCCTGGTGCAAGTATTTTTCTCACCCAAATTGGGCCATTCCTCATGCTGGATAGCTGTGTGACAGCAGGTCCCATCAACTGTGGTTGTTCCCAGCTGTCTAGAGAGATGGTGTCAGGTTTGTTCACAGATCATTGTCACAATTATTTAAACTTTGCTATCATAATAGAACTATATATTGCCATAGATGGGGTAGAAAAGAGACCAAAAGCCTTCACTTTATTTCCCTAAAAGTAGCGTGGTTATGACTGAAGTGCAGCTCCGTGGTCAAGTCCTTGCCTAACAGGGACAGGACAAATGCTTGCAATAACAGCAATTGTTGACTTTACCACTTTGCTCTGTTGGTCTTTCTGTTCAGATTCCACACTCAGAGTTCCTTGTTTATGTGATATATATGTGATATCATATATGTGTGTGTGTGTGTGTGTGCATGTGTGTGTATGTGTTATGTGCATGTGTGTATGTGTGTGTGCATGTGTGTATGTGTGTGTACATATATATGTGTATGTATGTGTGTATTTGTGTATATGTGTGTACATATGTGTGTATGTGTGTGTACATATGTGAATGTGTGTATGTGTGTGTATGTATATGTGTATGTGTGTATATATGTGTATGTGTGTATGTGTGTGTATGTGTGTATATGTGTATGTGTGTGTATGTGTGTATGTGTATGTATGTTTGTTTGTGTATATGTGTATATATGTGTATATGTGTGTGTGTATGTGTTCTCTGCATATTCGTGCATTCACACATCTATGTCTTCTGCAAAATCCATCAGCAGGAAGAATGTAGGGACTTCCCCCACCCCGCCCCCCACATTGCCTAGATAATTGACCTGCAATGAATAATTTGTCCTGTTTCATTCCTGGGGTACAGAAAATTCTCAGCTACAAAAGTGCCAGAAATATTCTTTTTCTGGTTAAAAAAAAAAGATTGTTATAAAATAGAATTGAGATGTTTTAAAAGCAGCTTTAAAAGAAAATGTGATTATGTAGACTCGCTCCCAAGCTGATTTTAGAACCTGCTATTTCCATTTAAAGGATGATTATCTCTATGTTCAAGTGAGAACATAAATTCTTTTATGTGCCCAATTTATAAAAAAACAAAAAACAAAAACCAAAAAAACCCAAACCAAACCAAAACACAAAAAGCTTCTTTCGACCCTTCTTAGGTTTGTGACAACCTGGAATACAAAAAAAAACGAGCAGGAAATGATGACAGACTGAGAGTTTTGATGGGCGGCACTGAATTGTGTTCAGGACAAGGCTCCAAACTTGTTTTAATCAGGTGTAGGAAAAAAAAATTCAAACTGTAAGGCTGGCAAGATGGCTCAGTGGTTAGAACGCTAGCTGTTCTTGCACAAGACCTGGGTTCGATTCCCAGCACCCACGAGGCTAGAGCTTACACCTACCTGTAACTGCAGTTCCAAGGTCTGAAATGTTCTTCTGGCCTGCACAGGCTCTGGGCATTAACGTGGTGCAAACACCTGTATACACACACACACACACACACACACACACACACACACTGACCGAACATTCGTACACATAAAACAACAACAGACCAGTCAGTTAAAAACCAAACTTGTGTGAACTAAGAGTCTGAGATAAAATCACCTCTGCAGTCCCTGTCTGGTGAGTGCTCATTACACCGTCACCAGGGTGTGAATGGATGAAATGGTGATTCTCTAGGGGTAGCCAGCACCAAGGCGGGAGTGTCTCCTACTTCTGCAGAGATGTGGGTTTTCCAGGGCATATGAATGTGTCTGAACTTGGCCTTCTCTTCACAGATGAATGATCACTCTTCTTCAAATTACCTTTAAATTAGAGTGGGCCTCATCAGCCAGGCAGATGGTAATTCACTTTCCCAGTGAGAGCTGGCTGGAAGTGCTTCTGCCATTCATTAGCACTGGATGGGAGTGAGCCCAGGCGTCATCCAGGCTGAAGTAGCCACCATTAAGCCAGAGGCTAAAACTGCAAACAATGACCACTATTTTTTTTTTTTTTTGTGGAAAAGACAGGAAGAATTTATCTCTGAATAATTTAAAAACACCACAGATGCATTTTGAAAACTATTTTTTTTTTAAATTTGGTGTGTGTGTGTTTGTGTGTGTGTGTGTGTGTGTGCCTGGTTCTATGTATGTGTGCTATCTGCCTGCAGTACTCTCAGAAGTCAGAAGGGGATATCAGATCCCCTGGGAACTAGAGTTACAGATGGTTGTGAGCCTCCATGTGAGTGCTGGGAACCAAATTCATGTCCTCTGGAAGGGCAGCCAGTGCTCTTAACCGCCGAGCCACCTCTCCAGACTCTAGAGAACTTGAAGGAAAAAAAAAAGAAAAAGAAGGAGAAAAAGAAAAAGGAATCCAGCTCAGTGGGTGGGCGTCTATGTAAGGATCCCTACTCACTCAAAGCATGAAATGAACATGAACCCTCTAAGGAAAGAGCCACAGCATCAAGCTTTCAGAACTTGTCATCGCTGGGCCTTGAAGACGGTTTGACACGTATAGAGGCTAATGCGTCCCATTCCAGGGACGCTGGCCAACCTGTAACAAGGAACTGCACACACACACACAGAGGCTGCACTGCAGAGACTCACAGCCCTGCAGCTCTGAAGTTTCGAAGCTCAAGGTCACATAGAATTCTTTCCGACGCAACAGCCCCCTTTACCACTAAGGCAGGTTGGTTTTGTCTGCAGGTTATGAGGGACAGTCCACCCTATGCTCCTCTCTCTTACCTTCTGGTAGCTGTTTAGTTGTCTTTGCTCCTTGGCGTGGGGATCTGTCGATCCCTGCCTTCTCTGCTGCTGTGGCAGGCAGCATTCTCCTGTGTTTGTGTACATGTGTGCCCCATCTTATGAGGACATCAGTCACTGGGTCAGGGTCTACCTCAATCCAGGGCATCCGGACAAGCGTCACTGAAACAACTATCTGAGAAAAATAAGGTCCTGTCTTTGCTTACTATTTCAGAGGCTTTAGTCTGTCCTAGGCTGCACTGCTTCTGGGCCTGTGATGAGGCAGAGCATCATGGCATCAGGACTATGGCAGAGGCTGCTCACCTCCTGACAGGTAGGAGGCAGTAGAAAGGCTGTGCTCATGGGGTTTCTGCTTTTCCTCCTTTATCCCACTCAATTCTTTCCATCCTTTGGATGGATGGTACCCACATTCAGGGCATGTCCTTTTGCATAAGGTAGTCCTGCCTGAAAACACCCTTACAGACACCCAGGGGTGTGCCTCTCAATCTAGAGGCTTCCCAACCCAACCAAGTTGCCCATCAACCTTAACCACCGTTTGCAGCAAACATTAGCTGTATGACGTTGGCAGCGATTCTCTCTGTACAAGGTCCAGTTTGGAGATATGCAGGGTAAGGGTGTGAACGAATCTTTCTGGGAGGTACAGTTCCACTCACGACGCTATTTACTAAAATCTGCCAGTGACCCATTGAAACAGCTCATCTGTCAAGCTGGTGGCTAAACACACAGTGATGACTTAGAATCATAAACCACAGACCCTTGCAGAGGGACCAAGACACTGCTGACCTCCCTGAAGCCACCCAGCTTCAGCTTCATGCGGTGCATGGGTGGGGGACATGTGCTCGCTCACCCTTGACCGTTTTTTGGGGGGAGAAGCACACTTTTAATCTTCACTGTGTGAGGAATTACAAGAACAATAAATTAAGCCATATGTTGAGCCAAAATTTCCTTTATACAAAGCATTAAAATACAATTGCAAGTCTAAAATGAAACCATAGGTTTGCAGTTGAAGTCCTTAAGTAAACTGAGTTAAACACTATGCATTAAAGAGAAATCAATGAGGCAAATGGATGAGTGAAGACACCCCTGAGCTCCCTCATTTCATTGGGCATCAAACTCCACCAATCTCTTCGTCCTTTTCTTGTGCATTATTCTGTATCCACATTCTCTGTATCTGATTGGATCCCTGGATTTTATTTCACTTTCAGTGTGACACTCTCCACAAATATCTATCATTGGCTGCTGCTTTGGTGGTCAAACATCTTTCTGGGTGTCCATTTTTAGTGCCTCCACAGCCTGAAGAAGCATCCCTTCTCTGAGCACGCAAAAGCTTCTTCCAGTGCCCTTGGCCTTTTTGACTGGAGCTTTCCCCATAGCTTCCTGGTGATTCTCTTGGTCTTTTATTTTTTTCTCCTTAAGGTTTATTTATCTTATTTTTTAGTGTATGGGAGTGTTTTGCCTGCATATACATATGTGTACTTGCACACACATCTGATGTTTCTGATACCCAGAAAAGGGCATTTAGAGCCACCTGGAACTGGAGTTACAGACAGTTGTGAGCTTCCACGTGGGAGCTGGGAATTGGAACTGAGTCTAAGGCAAGAACAGCCCTATCCACTAAACCACCTCTCCAGCCCCGTCTGGTCTTTAAAGCAACACTGAAGCCAGGCTTTCACGGCATGAGGATGCAGAAACAAAATAGTGCCCATCAAAAACTAGCTGGGGGCTGGAGAGATAGCTCAGTGGGTAAGAGCACTGACTGTTCTTCCGGAGGTCCTGAGTTCAATTCTCAGCAACCACATGGGAGCTCACAACCATCCGTAATGAGATCTGACGTCCTCTTCTGGTGTGTCTGAAGATAGCAAGCACTGGGGAGGCAGAGGCAGGAGGATCTCTGTAAGCTAGAGGCCAAGCCTGGTCTACAAACTGAGTTCCAGGATAGCCAGGGCTAGATGGAGAGACTCTGCCTTGAAAAACCATAAATAAATAAATAAATAAATAAATAAATAAATAAATAAATAAAATTAAATGTAAGTAAATGCATTTTACTAGATTCCTACATTTGTCACTGCTTAAACTGTTCTTGTTTACTTTGCTTTTCTCTTGATGGGGTCTCTCTGTGTGGACCAGGCTAGTGTCAGACTCAGAGACCTGCCTTTCTCTGTCTTCTGAGTGCTGGGATACGCCTCACAGAGCCTGGTCCTGTTTGGATTATTCTTGCCTTTGAATCACTGGCTCCTCAAACCTAGACATCATCTCCCACCAGACTACCTAGTGCTCCCCGATACCCCAGCTCCCCTGGACAGTGGCACAATTGCCACACATGCAAGGTGAGTTCCTCTGGCAGTACAAATGAAACAGGTTTTCGTTAGTGTGATAGCTCGACCTCACAGTAGACCGAGAGAGCTGGCGGACTCTAGAGTCTCCTGCTGACCTAGTCTACTTTCAAACTAGTTTTTTTTTTTTTTCTTTTAAGATTTATTTATTTTATGTATATGAGTACACTATAGCTGTCTTCAAGACACACCAGAAGAGGACATCAGATCCCATTACAGATGGTTGTGAGCCACCATGTGGGTGCTGGAATTTGAACTCAGGACCTCTGGAAAAGCAATCAGTGCTCTTAACCGCTGAGCTATCTCTCCAGCCCCATACCAGGAGTTCTTATACCTTTTTGTAAATATAAAGATGTTCTAGGTCCTTATGCTTGACGTGTAGAGTGGAGGCTGGCCCTCCCTCTGCCTCCCTTCTCTCTTGCTCGCTATGTTCGCCATCAACAAGCCTTGGGGTGATGGCAGATGCCTCATGATGAGCACTGACTGAGGTAAATCCCTGGATAATAGTTGTTATCATTTATGGGTGCCAGCAAAATGACAACTCTCTGTGTGGGGCGTGCTAACTAAAACCAAGTGATCAAAACTTTCGACTTCCCTGTCTGTGAAGGCATCTTCTCATGTCATCACTTCCGGGTCGAAGGGTGCAGGCGCCCCGTGAGCTGCCATGTTTGGCTTCCAGGGGGTTCGAAGCAACTGGAACAGTCCACCTTTCCACAAAATAACTGAGGACAGAAAGTATAGAGCACAGAGGGCAATTTTCTCAAGCGGGCGTAATAAACACTGTGGAATGTCAGAGTGACATAGTAGTAATGAAGAAATGGCTTCAGGTGTAAAACATAAATTCTCAGAATTTGCATATGCCCAAAGGCTCCATATTCAATAAGCGTGATCAAAAGAAAATTTCCCAAGGGAAATTAATATCTATTGGTGCTACCTCTGAGCCAGTCAGAACTGCTAAAAGATTGCTGACCTGATCCAAAGGCTTTTCTGCACCCGGATGCATGTGATTGCATTAGGTTGAGAGACAATCAATCATGCACTTATTTGGTTTATCATGATCAAGTATATTCTTCAGGACTCATGGGCTTTATTCATGTACTTTTAACATACAGAAAAATACTCTATTTTTTTTAAATCAAGTCTTTCATTTGGGTCTAACTGAAGTAACATAATACTTTCTAGGGTCCCATGACCAGGGTTTTCTGAGCCTCATTGTGAAGCGGGGTCTCCTATTTTTACATTCAGAACAATGAGGGGCTCCCACAGAGGAAAGCTGGCCACAAGCATGTATTTAAACAGCTGGCCTGGCATTCAGAGGTGAAGCAGTTAAAAGCACAACACAGAATCCAATCAGGAACAGAACCAACGTACTCCCCTTGGGCTGCAGTGAACAATGCGGTCCCATGAGCGGTGGGGGCTGCTGTGATCAGGAACTCAAAAGTCACCCCCGTCTCTGTGGTGCCTCTCAGAGCCTCCCCTCAGCAACCTGCCCCATCTGGCTTGGTTCCACACCAGATGGCCAGCTTCTCTCATCCGGTGTGGAGGAGGAGTCTGGGAAGGCCAGATTCCCCTCTGCACTGCAGCATCTGAGGGCAGATGGACTTAACACGGCTTTTGAATTCAGTTCTGAGGCCTGAGGAGTGAGCTCTTCTTCTGTTGTCTACCTTTTCTGGGCCTCTGTGGACTTCGGGGTGTCTGGCTAGGAGCATTTTAGGGCCAAGGTCTCAAAGGGCAGCAAGAAATGTCAAAGCCCTGTGTCTAGATGCTGCTGGACTAAGGGGGGGGTGGGGAGTAAGAAGTCTGTACTCTAAAGGACCCCCCCTCCACTCCGTATCTGCTTCTGGCAGGGCTGAGGGATGATGCACACAGGGCTAGCTGACAGGAAAACAGGTTATGTCAAACGCCCTGTGTCACCCCCCATCCCCCGCCCTGTCCCATCACCCCCTCCCCCCACACCAAGCTTCTCCTTCTGTTTCACTGAGCCTATGAACCTGTCTTAGGCACTTCTGGTTAGTTCCAAACCACAGTATACATCCCTGCAGTGTTCCACACTCCAGCCCTTCTCTAGCCTCCTGTGAGATGTGTCTGTTCTGTTGTCTGACCGTGATCTCCTGTTCTACCCTCTCCGGTAACGTCAGCGTGCTCGGACCAGTTTCTCCATTCTTTGTACTGGTGAGCAAGAGATGCCTTCCGTGTACTCTGAGAGGTCTTTATGTACGATATTTCACCCACTTATTTCATCTGAACCCCCATATCCCGGACAAAAGAGGCTCAAAGAAGCCAAAGGATTCATTGATGTCACAAGTCATTCCACTGCTATGTGAAACCTGGGTTTTCCTCCTAGTCCCTCTGGTGGGACCTTAGTGGCAAACTGTGTCATACCACTGAGTGCCTGATGAATTGTGGGATTCGTCTCAGCCTATGAAGAGTCCAAAACGAACCAAGTCCCCACATGGGGGAAGGATTAATGGCACTTCCTGCTTCTTGCATTTTTAGGTTACTAAGGTAGACATCTTGGCTTCCTCCATGACACCCTCACTGTTGAGCCCATGGCTACCCAGCATTGCTGCCCAGAATACCCATATGAAACCGATAATTAAGTCTAGTGAGTGTACTTACTTGCTATTGGTGTGGTTTGAGGAAGGGGCCCAGAGCCAACAGCTCATCACTAGGCGAGGGGTAAGTCCTGGTCACCTGTGACTGAGACATCTCCAAGCAGCAGAAGGTTAGTACCCATAGGCTCTGAAGGCAGCTTGGTCTTCTATTTCTGTACATTAAGCATCACTGGGAGATAAAAGGAAAGGAGACACACCAATAGGGATTCATGACACAAAGGCTGAGACTTTTAAAATAAATTCCCCTTCAAATGTCAAGAGCCTGGAGTGCGTTCTTGGTCTTCTGCCCCGTTATGTTGTCTTTTCAATCTGCTGAAAACCGATCAACAGTGTTTTTAAATTTTCTAATTATTTTTTAAATTCTTATTTACTTTTGTTTTACGAATATGGGTGTTTTGCCTGTATGTATGTATACTGTGTGTGTGTGAGAGTGTGTGTGTGTGTGTGTGTGTGTGTGTGTGTGTGTGTGTGTGTGTGTGTGTGTGTGTAGTGCCCCTGAATGCCAGGAGAGGGCATTGGATCCTCTTGAATTAGACTTAAACTTGATTGAGGGCTGCCATGTGGGTGCTGGGAACAGAGCGTGGGTCCTCTGCAAAAGCGAGTGCTCTCAACTGCTGAGCCATCTCTCCACAACCTGAATCCAACTCTTATTGTTACAATAAGAAGAAATGTAGTTACCAGAGACACTAATGTTCCTCAAATGAAGTCCTGCCTATAGGTTTCCACCACTTCACCTTATTATTAGCCATTAAATCAAAGTTACTGTCCCCACGAGGAGGGACACTTGCTCTAGTCTCTGAATCAGGACATGAATGAGGCACAATGGTGAGCTAAAGAGAACTACAGGAAGCTTTCTTGGAAACAGCCCTGGGTGGGGCTTTTTTTTTTTGTTTTTTTTTTTTTTGTTTTTGTTTTGTTTTGTTTTGTTTTACTTGACACAAGCTAAAGGCCTCTATCAGATTGGCATATAGACAAGCCTGTCCAGTGGTTTTTTTGATGAATAATTGATATGAGAGGGTCTAGCCTGCTATGGGCAGTCTCTTACCCCAGCATAGGTGGTCCTGGGCTACATGAGAAAGCAGAATGACCGAGCCATGGGGAACAAGCCAGTAAGTAGTGTTCCTAAACTCTCCTACTTCAGTTCCTGCTGTGAGTTCCCACCCTGACTTCCCTCAGTGATGGATCGTGACCTGGAACTGTGAAATGAGATAAGCCCATTCCTCCCCAAGTTGCTTTTGATCATGGTCTTCATCGCAGCACTAGAAACCCAAACTAAGCTAGAGACTCTGAATTACCAAATCTGTGTATTTAAGAGATGGCATTTGCCACATACCTTGTACTCTGCAAGCATTTCTCTTAAATAACTGCCGATGTTCACATACCACTGAGGCCCTCAGTATAGTCAGACTGCCCAGTATGGGGATATTGCCATGGGTAAGGCCTCCTGGGGCTGGCTCAGGGATGATCATTTCAAGCAGGAGACAGAAAGGTTCTGACATCAAGGATCACGTGGTCTTCAAAAAACTCCCTTGAAGAAATACCCTGGAGCAGAGTAGACTTTTGCTGTCACTGTGACCGTAACTACAGGATTGTTGGGTGCAGATAAAGATGTCCCCAGAATCCTTTGAGAGGGGGTAAGCTAGAAAGCCACAATACAAAATAACAGCTCAGCTGGAACAGGGCATGTCCCATTGGTTGGAACTGCGGCAAAGGGGTCCTCTAATGTGTTGGGCTGTATATGTGAGGGTGAGGTGGGCTGAAGTGGAGAGAGGGGAAGGTGGGGGTGGGGGAGAGATAATTGGTATCATTCACTCCAGTAAATGCCTCTCTTGCTCTTCAGGCTAAAGTCCATGGTAAATGGAGTCTGGAACCCTCAGGGCAGTTCCTGGATGGTTTATCTGAAGTCCCAAAGGCTATAGGAAGTACCTCAGGTTGGAATCAGACTGTCCAGTACAAGGTACTCTCATGGGTATGACCTTGTGGGGCTGGTTCAGGGATGACCATTTCGGGCAGGTGATGGAATGGTTCTAACATCAATGGGTCATGTCCCCACTGCCGTCTGACTCCAGACTGCCCTGTGCATGCTGTATTCTACTAATCTGAGAGGAAAGGCTGGAGAAGCATCCTGTCTCTTCCACGTCTGGTCACATTGTGTTGCTATAAGCTTCTAGGGACCACACCCTATGATGCTTGCCACTGGGTAAGATAAAGAAGATCTCTGATGTTTAGGGATCAAGTTGAGCAGGAGGTGAGTGTAGAAATAAAACCCAGTCACAATAAACTGCACTGCATGTCACATGATTTCACTCACATGACATATTCTGGAAAAGAACTAAAGACCAACACTAACAACAACAAAAAAGTCAGCGGCTGTCAGGGGGTTGGGGGTGGAACCAACCTCACTGGGGCCGGAGGGATTTGGGGGGACAATGAAGAGGTGCTGCTGGTACTTTGCTCTATTAATATTTCCCCAAACGCACAGAAATGTATCCCAAGGAGAGCAGATGCTACTGTATCCATGTAGTTTTATAAAGAGAAAACAAATCACAGCAAAATGAAGAGTTACAATGCTACACTGTTTAAGGAGACAGAGGAGGCAGTAGCCAGTCCTTCCTGGAAAAGTACAGGAAGTGGGTTGGGGGCACTCCAGGAGGTAGAATGAGTATAAGCATAAGCATAATAAGACTTGTGGATCTCCAGATTGGCTGAGTGTGCCAGGGAGATAGAAGGGAGGGAACAGCCCAATGACAGGACCAACATAGGATCCAGATAGAACTTATGCGGCACCTCTGTGTGGTCTATGAGCGGCTCGGCGCCTCTGTGTGGTCTATGAGCGGCTCGGCACTGGGTGCCAAAGCATCTGCAGGCATGCTACATGGACAGTCCCATAGATGATGCTCGAGAAAGGGGCCAATCACCGCCCCCACCTCCACCCACCCTTGTGTGTGAGCTGCTGACGGGACACAACACTGGAAAGAGCAGAAATGCATTCTCATTGGCTGGGGATCCATAGCCAAGGTGCTGGAAGGTTTAGAAACTGGCGAGGGATGCCCTCCCCTCCTAAGATGGAGGTTTGAAGCCTTGTCCTCTTGTCCTCCAGGGCGGAGGAAGCAGGGGGCTAAAGGGCAAGCAGATCGGTATCTAGATGAAGCCTCTTTTATTGGGACCTGAGTTCTATTCATGAGGAGGGGAGCCTTTGCGGTCCAATGCCTTCTTAAAGGCCCCCACCTTTTAACCATGACACTTTTCAACGTTAAAAGAATTAGGTAGCATAAAGATTGTCGCTCTGCCCAGTTCAACATATAATTCATCTGGGCCTTTGTGGTGTAGATTAAGGCAGAAGATGTTTGGGCTCAGAGAGAGTCCAGGGCCAGCTTAAGCAACTTAGTGAGACCTTGTGGCAAAATAAAAAAAAAAAAGAAAAGAAAAGAAAAGTAAAGAAAACCTGGACTGGAAGAGCTTTTATGGTAGCATGCTTGCCTGGCAGAGCCCTAGGTTCAGTCCCTATTACAGCAAAAAGCCCACACATTCAGTGGTATTAACTGCACTTCGAGCACTGAGCCGCTACGCTAAGCAGAAGCCAGCCCTGCACCCACTAAGCAAGGATGCTGCCTCCCCCACCCACTCTCCCGCAGCCTCTGGTACTCTCTAATCTAGTCGCTGTCTCTAGCTGTTTCATGTAAACGGAATCATTCAATACATGTCTCTCTGCATCTGGCTTTTCTTCATTTAGCATATTTGTGTTTTGTAGTTAATGAGGTTGGTGAGCCTGGGAGAGGAGAGGATTTTGTCATTGGAGACAGGTGGGGGAAGGGAAAGGCAGCCTGCAAAGAGAAGCATCATCATGGGCTGGCAGGACTGGTCTCCAGGCATCCCACACACTCTGCAGCCGCATCTCACCTGCACCCCTATCAGGACCCAAAGGCTGGCCCGGCCCCTTCCTTCCCTCAACAGGTTTGTTCCACATGAGGTTCCTACCTGCTTCAAAATCAGAAAAAAAGAGTTTCTGAAATAGGTTTTTTTGTGTTTGCGTGTGACCAAGAGTTGCTAACGAGGTAAGCCAAGAAGCAGGGGTTGGCGTTAATTAGCCCTTGAACTGTCAGGACTAATTGCACTCCGGTGAGTTCTGACATTTCTAAGAATAATTAAGAACCTGGTTGTCACATTTCACAAAGGCCTGACGACTACTGTGTGAATAGTTCCCCTTGTTTTTCCCAGTGCATAAAGTCTGGAAACACATGAGGAGCTGTACCTGGTGCTAAGTGCGGATCCTTGGATGAAGTGTTATATTTTTAAAGAGCTTTTCATATAGATCAGTGAAATATAATGACTTCGTTAATGGGTGACACATTAAAAATATCTGAAGTCCCTGCAGGGTAATAATAGTCGGTTGGCATTCACCGTGAGCTTACTGTCTGCCTGGGACTAGAGTTTAAGGCCCACAGGAGCCCATGAGGTAGACGGAATTCTTGTCCTCAATCAATGGAGAAGAAAACCTTTTCAAGGCCATGTTGTAGATTGCCCCGGTGCTGTTTGTAATTTGATGCTAATTCTACTTCCTTGTACGCAGGTGATTTCAGGTGAACCTTCTCCCCATTTTAACTGGTCAGCTAAAGGCTAGAGCCTGTGATTGGGCAGTGGAAGGAAAAGGTGGGGCTGGAGGTTTTAGAGAGGTAGAGAGAGGAAGGAGAAAGGGGAAACAAGAGGAGAGAAAGGAGGATGAAGAAAGAAGAGGGAGAAGGAAGATGGAGCAGAAGCATGTGGCCTGGAGGAACCGCAGGTAGCAAGGGATCTCATAGCTGGGGAGTAGAGTAGAGTAGTAGTAGATCTTCCCAATCTAGGCATGCCATTTATAAATATCATAAAAGAGTTGTATGTTTCTTGCATGGGCTTATTTGGGCTGGAGATTTACTGTAACAGGGCCACATATGTGTGACAACACAAGCAGGAATGCCTGCCATGTGGTTTGTACCACTGTCTTCTCAGATACACACACACACACACACACACACACACACACACACACACACACAAACACACACACTCTGCCTCTGTACAATGACAGACTTTTCTTTTCCTGTACACATTACTGCCCTGTCCAGAAGTACTTATTAACCTCAGATTTGCATCTAATTCTGGTTTTAAAAAAAAGAAGAGTTTTATAGCCGGGTGTGGTGGCTCACACCTTTAATCCCAGCTCTCGGGAGGCAGAGGCAGGCGGATTTCTGAGTTTGAGGCCAGCCTGGTCTACAAAGTGAGTTCCAGGACAGCCAGGGCTACACAGAGAAACCCTGTCTCGAAAAACCAAAAAAAAAAAAAAATTATTTATTCTATTTTTCACATAAGAGCGTTTGCATACATGTATGCATGTGTACCACCTCGGAACTGGAGTCAGAGACCATTGTGAACCTCCATGTGGACACTGGGAACGGAACGCTGGTCCTCTGCAGGAGTAGCAAGTGTTCTTACCTGCTGAGCCATCTTTGCACCCAACCCTGGTACCTTGTCTTTTACACTCCAGCGGTGTGGCAATGCTCTCTGCACTATCTTCATTCACTCATTAGATACTGAGTGAGCATCCATGGCCAGAAAGAGGAATTGGAGATGGAGTCTGTCTAGCAAGTGTCCATCGCTCAAGCACATGCAACAATCCGTTATTATACTGTTTTGCATCATGAGGTGATACTGGTTGAGTCACACTGTATCAGAAATGTGAAGGACCAGAAGTGTTTCTGATTTTTGGTATATTTGTACATAATGTTCTAATTGGGCAGACTTCATCCAAACTATCAGATCCAAACTGTAGGGGTACAGTGAGCAGACAGACATGGTCTCAGAAGAACCCCACCCCAACTCCCTCAGCCAGCATCTGGATCTTTGGAAAATGAATCTATTGTTTAAGCCATGTAGTTATGGTGGTCTGCTCAGCAATGTAGCCTTGAAAGGGATTTAGAGTGATATGGGCTGATGGAAACAGGGTACATTTGACACAAATGGATGTTTTAAAGTGGAGAGAGTGAACAACGGCAGGTTTCTGAACAAGAGCGATGTAAACAGCCCTCATTCAACCTATCTGATTAATTCGGCAAATATTTACTATGGATCTGCCTCACACACTCCACACTGGGGATGGTCTGCCTGGAAATACCAGCAGTAGCTTCAACGTGGGTGATGGCAAAGGAGTCGACTATAGAAAAAACCAGAAGCCGTGTTAGATTGGGGAGGTGGTGGGCAGGGGTGTCTAGTGAGGAACCTCTCATCCTGGCCTCCCTCAATGGTTTTCAGTCTGCCTTAAAACAACAACAAAAACACAAGATTTGCTTTATGATTTTTTTACTTCTATGTATTTGTGTCAGTGTGTGCACTGAATGCAGGTACTGACTGAGGCCAAAGTTGGGTCTTCCTAGAATGGAGTTATAGGTGGCTGTGAGCTGCTCAGTGTGGGTACTGGGAATTGAACTCAGGTCCTCAGCAAGAGTGGTATGTATTGTTAACACAAAGCCATTTCTCGAGCCGTCATTCTGAATAGGAAGCGCCTACGTACCACCACCATACCAATCTCCATCTGCTTTTGAAAGAGTCTGACACGAAGCCCAGTGAACTGTCCTCTTTATTTGACCCCACCTAACCCTGTGTCTAGTCACAGACAGCATAGTCCCCATATTCGATCTTCGCAGTACACTAGCCAGGGTGAACCTCACCTACTGAACCTGGTTTCAAGGGAACAGATTCTTAAAACAATTGCCCTTGGAACATGACTATAAAACTGGACCAACTCCCCCAAACGCCAACATCAAGCAGATTCAGAAGTGACCTCACCCCTAAGCTTGACCCAGCACAGACATCAAACAGTATCACCAAGTAGGAAGGGGTTGGAAAAACTAAGCCAAATAATATACAAATAAAACAATTATCAATAACTTAAAGAGACAGGAGAGTCAGGGGACAAGTCTTTCCTCAGTCTCGTAGACAAGATAATGATGCGCAAGGATACCCACATCCTAAATCCTAGAACCCGTGAGTAGACTTCAGTACTTGGGAGGCAGAGGCAGGTGGATCTCTATGCATTTAAGGCCATATTGATTTACATAGAGAGACACACACACACATAATGTAGCTAGGCATAAGAACGGAGGAAGGAGCGAGGACCCAAAGCACAGGAACGGCCTTGAGAGGCTGCAAAGAACAAGGAAGTGGGTGGAGTTTTCTCTGGAGCTTCCAAAAGGGAACACAGACTTGCCAACCCCTTGATTTTAGCCCACAGAGACCCTTAATCAGATGCTAGTGCAGCTTTGCTGTATTAAGTCGCTGGTGCAGGTCGTTTACTACATCGATAGGAAATGGAGTCACTTGGAACGTCACTTCCTGTGCCTCAGACACCAGGCCTGCTCATTTGCATAGTGGATGCCCCTCCAGTTGGTTTCACAGAACCTTCCTGCTTGCCAGGCCCTTATGCTCTGTGATAGGCTGATTGGTCTTGTTATCCCTTTTAGAGTCCAAATTCTTTACAGGAAGATCTGAGATATTTACTGTAGCATTTCTAAGTCCAGCGTAGTGCCTGCCGCGTGGGAGATCCAGCAGCTCAATGGAACCAGTGTACAGAAGGAGCCCAGGGCTGCACAGGGCTTCCTGGGGCTCTAACAAGACCTCCAAAGGCAAGCCTCAGAGCTTCTTTTCAGACACAATGAGGTCAAGTCTGACGTCGTCATTGATGTATGTATATATGTCATGTTGAATTGAATTACTGTTAATGGTAACCATGACAACAAGAAACCCTGTCTCGAAAAAAAAACCAAAAAAAAAAAAAAAGAGAGAGAGAGAGAGAAATCTCATTCTTGTTGTGGAGAACAGTGAGTTATTCAGACCTTTGTACAATGTAACCCTAGGTCCCTTTTCATGAAGAGCGTTAACATCGTTGACAATTCTCAATGGCTCTTCCTATGTAGTGCATTGACGGTCCTTCTGGAAAAGGCAGGCAGCCCAGGAACAAAGCTTCCCTGGGCTTGCTCCTTCTGAAATTACAGTTTATTTCTGGAAAGGAAAAGCCATTCACAAATTCTCATTGTTAGGGAGAGATGTTGAAGCTGCTTTTTGGAAAGGCTGAAAGTACGCATTAAGAGTATAAATACCATAACCTCCTCCCCCGAGCGCCATTAGTTAATTGTATTCAACTGTTAGAGTCTGGAAGCAGGTGGACATGGAATCCAGAGAAAGTCACCCCAGCTTCAGATAACAGGTCCAGCTATGGCTCCAGCTATTCCCAGAACGCCCTACCCTCAAAGTGACCCTTTTGGACTTTCCATGAGGTTCATGCAGTCCCCATAGCTGTCAATTCTCTGCAAGAGATGGTTCGTTCCCTATACCTTGCAGTGGTAAGGGACTTCTGTGTGGGCTGCAGAGTTGACTCAGTGGTTAGGAGCACTGGCTACTCTTGTAGAGGACCTGAGTTTGGTCCCCAGTACTCATATGATGGCCCCCAACTGGCTCTAACTCCGGTTACAGGGGATCTGATGCCCTCTTATGACCTCTGTAGGCACCAGGCATACACTTGGTACACATAAATACATACGAAATACACACATAAAATAAATACATCGTAATTGATGATGATGACAATGACGACGATGATTTCTATGTGCATTTCCAAGCCGATTGACTTTCCTTCTTGGGACAGGATATACCCCTGACAAGTGATGGACCTAAATTTGTCGCCAGAGGCAGAAAGAAACAACTCCTCTTTCTCCATATCACAGTAGTCATCTACTATGGATTCAGGTAACTCTGGTGTGCCCTAGGCGCTGGCAGATAAATACAAGATAAGTCATAAGCAGTTAACAGGAAGTGAATGATAAGTTCTGAGATCTGGCGAGCTGCCCCACCATTTTCCTTCCTGGCTCGTGTCTCAGTGCTTCTGTGACTCTAGGTCTCTGAGAGCAGCATATTGAAATCAGGAACTGTCTAACAGGTGACTAATCTATTTTAACTGCTGTGAGTTAATGGGACCAGGAAAGACAATACCTTGGCTGGCAGTTGAAGCATTTAGAATGATCCCTATACCACGACCAGGCATATACCTGGTGAGGGGATATAGAGCCATATATAGGCCAGGCTGAGGCTGCAGCAGGAGCCCAGGACCTGGCACATCTCCCTCCTTGATGAGAGGACTGTGGTGGTGCAATACATCATTATTCCCTGGGAAAAGCGGGCCTTACCAAGAACAAGCTGGGCAAACCTGTTAACAGCCAGGGAGGAGGAAGGCCTCACTTAGCTCAAGTGAAAAAGAAAGGCAAGATGTGGGGGACTCTAGCATCACACTCTCTTCAGTAGGCAGCATCTTGAGCATGCACAGCATACTAGTATAATGTGTAACCCAAGTGGTTGGGGGACAGAGGCATGTAAGTCAAGTGTTCGAGCTCAGCCTGTGCTACATCAACCAACATCTGTCGAGGAGGAGTCTGAGAAGCAAGATAGAGCGCAGGAGACGGAGCTTTCATAACTCCTTCATCAAGACTGGATCGCAGGATAGGGGATCATTCAGCGGTGGTGTTTGCCTGGCATGAACAAGACCTCGGGAGAGTCCCTGGCATAAAGCAGGAAAACCCAACCAGCAAGAAAAAGGGATGAAAATGAACAAGCCATGAACTAGCAGAGGAAAGGTGACCTGTGGAGAATGTGTCAGCTGTGAGGCTAGCCACAACGTCAGGTAGACTTGAGAGGTCTTGAGCTTTGAGAGCAAGAGGTTTGCGTCAGCAGCAGCGGGATACAGAGGAGACGGGGTCCTGTGGAAAGTGCCTGTTTTCCATGAAGATACTATAAATGACTACTTCTGGTATTCAACCTGTAGTGCTCAAATGACCAGGACTCCATTTCTCCTGTCCCAAATCCTCTCTCCTCAGTCTTCCCTTGAATTAGTACTATCTACGACGAAATATCTTGCAGAGATAGTTTAAAAGATTTGGGGCTGGAGAGCTGGCTCAGGGGTTAAGAGCATTGGTTGCTCTTCCAGAGGTCCTGAGTTCAATCCCCAGCAACCACACGGTGGCTCACAACGGTCTCTAGTAGGGTCTGGTGTCCTCTTCTGGCACACAGGCATACATGCATACATAAAAAATAAACACATAAATGCATTTTTAAAAAGAGCTATGATTTATTATTTTGGCTCATACTTTGGAGGATTCAGTTGATCGGTACACAGCTCTGGGCACTTGGATCAAACATCATGGTGGTAGCAGCGCAGTCTTTACTTTGTACACACAAAGCAGAGACAGAGCAACATGAAGGGGCTAAGGACAAGAATTCTGAGAAGCTTCACCTGGTGACTTACTTCCTCCAGGGAGATCCCAGCTCCTGAACTTCCCAGAACTACCACTGGGGACTGATCATGTAAAACACAAATCCCTGCGTATATGTTGGGGGGGGGTATTTAATATTCAGTCCATAACTCTTGGTAAAGACTCTTTGCTATGGAGAAGGTGACTGGACTTTTCTAACAGCTAAACCATAATGCCTCAGTGAATCTTGCAGACAAAGAGAGTTTCAATTAAGATCATTGTCTCACCAAACAGCATTCCAACATATACATTTAGCAACTGTTACCCTGTGTAGAACAGAAGGAGAAAGTAAGGTTTCTATGATGTTTTCTTTGAGCACAGTAAGTCAGACAGTGCAGGGCAAGATCTGAGCTATCTTTAAAGCGATCAAGTTCAAGTCAACAACCCAGCCCTACACAGAAACCATCGGAGTGGTTTCTTGTCAAGATCAAATCCATGGCATGAGCCAGAAGTCACCTCCAAAACCACAGGAGAAACTGGGTACATCCTAACAGGAAGGGCTGCATGCTTTGTGGGAATATAGAACTTATATAAAAATAATTTTTAATTATTTAATTAATTAATTTGTTTGTTTGTTTATTTATTATACAGCATTCTGCCTGCACATATGTCTATAGCCCAGAAGAGGAAACCAGATCTCATTATAGGTGGTTATGATTCCCATGTGGTTGCTGGGAATTGAACTCAGGACCACTGGAAGAGCAGCCAGTGCTCTTAACTTCTGAGCCATCTCTCTAGCCCCATGAAATTTTAAGACAAAAACTGCAAAACACAGTAATGACTTTCAGTTGGCAGTGATTAGCCACTGCTTCAGAATTCTGTGTTCCGATGGAAGTTCTCCAGTGTGAATCTTGAAGTACTCTGTAAGGTAGATCTTGTGACTATGTGCAAAACAGCTAGCTCAGTGCAAGCTTTCATCTGAGGGCTGGATGCAAAGTGCCTCCTGGAAGTCTCAGAATTCCTTGGCTTCCTTCTGGTGTCATCGGGGACCCAGAGAACTGGGCCTGCTTTGCTCCTGTGTAGAGGACTTCCCAAGGACATGCTGTGGTCCCTCCCAACTCACACATTACCCAGGAACATGCAGAGACGCCTTTTTCCTAAATCCCTTTAATGGTCCTACAATTTAGGGCAACTGGCCTTTTTTGGTCATATTAGCTTTTGTATAAAAAAATATTTTTTTCATTTTAAAATTATTCTTTTTTAAAGAATTATTTATTTATTTTATGTGAGTACAGTCTCACTGTCTTCAGACACATCAGAAGAGGGCATCAGATCCCATTACAGATGGTTGTGAGTTACCATGTGGGTGCTGGGAATCGAACCTGGGTCCTCTGTAAGAGCAGCATTATCATTAACTGCTGAGCCACAGTGCCTGGTTCTCCTAGGCTTCCATCATCTGGGCTTTTTTGTCTTTCCTTTGTGTTCCCTGTACCCCGCCCCCTGTCTTCCTGAGACTCCGCCCCCTCCCACCTCTACCTCATGCCATGCCATCACTGTCTTTTTTTTTTTTTTTTTTTTTTGAGACAGGGTTTCTCTGTGTAGCCCTGGCTGTCCTGGAACTCACTCTGTAGACCAGGCTGGCCTGGAACTCAGAAATCTGCCTGCCTCTGCCTCCCAAGTGCTAGGATTAAAGGCGTGCACCTCCATGCCCAGCATCGCTGTCTTAGCAGAATCCTGAATTCACTGTTTGAGAGCAGATTTGACTCCACTATGTAAAGCCTGTCTGGTGGTTTCGACACACTGCGTGGTTCAGTGACAGCTGCCACGCTGCACTTTAGACTTTTAGTTTGTTATTCCTCTTGAAATGTGGCACTGAGAGTCAGCCTGCACCCCGCTTACCTTGCTCTCTCCCTCGTCTCCCTGGTGTCAGGTGCCCACCGTGTTAGATCTTATCTGTAAACTATGGCTGATAATAGTCCTTCTAGGGCATCATAGTCAAATTCACGCAATGCCAAGTGCAAAACTTGAAACACACAGTGTTGACCCCCTCCTACGATTATTATACAAAACCCCACCTCTTATTTAAATCTTTAACAGTTCTCAACGTTTGAAGGATTTCCCTCCCAACTTCTTTGGCTGGCAGAAAACAGAGTCTCCCGTCTTTTGGTGTTCTTAGCCCTCCTTGTGTATCAGAATAATCTGGGAGCCCTAAAAATGATCACTGCCGGATCCTACCGTCCCAACATCCTCCAGTGGGAGAGGCCCTCATTGGTCATTTGATCCCCACGTGTCTGTCAAGTGAAGCCAGGATGCAGCATCCTTCTAAATCATGAGTGAGTTGGCGATTGAGGTCCCCATCTTTTGCTCTCTGTTCCTTTAAAATCCTTCTGGTACCATATGTATGAAGCTGCTGATACTTACCAGGCATTGAATTTCAATGGGAAATTGGCCAAAGTCAAGACTGGAGAATCTGGCCCCATGGTGGCCAGTTCGGAGTGCTGAGTCAGGGCCTTTCTGCTGACTCGGTTGTCTCTTTGGGCTTATGTAATTCCAGAAGTTGAACTCAGAAGTTCTACTGCCAGGATTGGGGGCTGGGGTTGGGGGTCATTTACATTTGAGACAGGACAGATAACATCCAAGGCAAAAGAAATAGTATCTGAGGGAGGAGGGCAAAGGGGTGTTTTGGAGATATGAATACTGCATAAATGAATGTCCCATTGTAAGAAAACCACTGTGGGTTTTATATTCTCAGGCACCACTTTTTTTTCTTGGTTCACCTTAGATGTCCCCTCTTCTTGTGTTCCCTTACATTCTTTTTAGCTCAGGAATGGCTTCTCGTGTCTGCTGTCATCTTGCCAATCAACCCTGGAATGTGATTTTAAAATCTACAGGAAGGATTCGTGAACTGTCAAGGAGATGCTGAGAACTGGTCCCCTTTACTGCTGACCCTGAGCCCTGGCTGACATAAAGGACACAGCCCTCCACTCTCCTCACACCCACAGAGACTCAGTCCCAGGTGGGACGTGGAGTTGTCCCACACGGCTCCGAATGTCCTCCTTTTATCTGGGACACAGTTAAACCTCACAGCTTAGTGAGACCTGCCCTTGAGAATAACTTTTCAGGTCGAGAAACTGAAGCCTCTGGAAAGCTGAGTGAGTTACCTCGATCACATATCACCTGCAGCAGAGATGGAGCCACCTCCGACTTGTGCCAACAGCTTTCCGCTTGCTGGTTTCTATCCATGGGCTAGAGAAGACAAGTCTGGCATCAGGACCACCCAGAGCTGGCGAAGGAAACTGTTCCTTGGTCATACACCCTCTTGGCTGTATGTCAGCTTCGGGGTGGGGGGGGAAGGAAGGGTGCTTTTGAAAATGTTGTCTAGGTACTGATTACACAGCCAGACAGGGAGGACATTCTTAATGTATGAAGTCATTGGCTTCCAGATCATTCTACTTGCAGAACAAGGTTGCCGTGTTGACGGCCACAGAGCAAACTCCCCAAAGGCTTCTAGATGCAGCAGAGAGAACATTAAAAAAAAAAAAATCTACCAAACATCCTGCGGCTTCACTCAGCATTTCAAGTTCAAATATTTGTTTTGTGCATCAGGAAATGGCTCAGGGCACTGGAACCATCTCGCTAAGTGCAAGATTATGAGGCCACGTGGCCAGCTAAGTGCCCAGAGTGAGTCAGGATTTCTCCTGGTCGAGAGCCCCTCCTCTAATCCACACCTCTGAACAATGGCACCTGAGTCAGAACCCGTCTGGAGCCTTTCCCCCGGGCCAGGCATCCAACCCTCCCATTGTCCTTTCTAGTCCCTTATGCCAATGTCTGTCAGTCCTTCACCCCTGCTGAATACTCCCCTAGTCCTCGGTGGCTAAGTTTGCCATCTTTGACTAACCACCCAACCAAGACTTAAGGCTTCCTTGTTCCCAGTTTCTTATCAGGTGCTGTCTGCGAACATGGCCTTGTGCCTGGTGATGCCTAGTCCTTCCTGTCCCCTTCCTGTTTCTCTGAGGAGAGAAGGAACGTCACAGGGAGAGTCCCGGCATAGATTAGGCCATCATCCCCCATGTTCTGGGTGGATGGCACTTGGACAGGTAGAATTACTGAGTCCCATGTCATTCCCTCTGGACACACACAGGCTGGTGGCCAGGCCAGAGGGCTGACGTAGGGAGAGCCTGCCAGGCTTCTCATCAAATGGAATGCAAACATAGCCAGAGGCAGGCAGCTGTGCCCATGGCCTGTAGCCATGCTGCAGTCAGTGCTGGGTCTAGGGTTCACCCCAAGCATCCTCCCAACCTGGCAGGGCTTGTGGTGGCGTCCTTCCAGTGGGAAGGGTTCCTTTGGAAAGGGCCTACTGGGTGCCATGGGAGTTGGGGACATCTAGACTGCTGATTTAAATCCTGCTTAATTTGCAATTCCCGCAGTTTTCAAAAATAAAATAAAATAAACCTCCTGTACCCTGCTGTTGAAAACCAGGTACCTTCAAACACCTTCAAATTGAAAGTCACAGATGATAAAGGATTACACAGGAGTCAGGAAAAAAAAAATCTACCACAGTCTTGTCTCTCTGGCTCACCTCCCATTCAAACCAAGTGAAACCCCAAACTTACTGAAGTAGGTAGATTTCCCCTTTAGGGTTCTCTGTCATCTTTCTCAGCCACATCACAAGACCCATAGTCCAAAGTGTCCATTAACCCAGTTTTCCAGTGGGGGACGTCCTAACACTGACCAAATACTAATGCACTTCATAGTCTTCTAATCTGTGAGCTGGCGATAGTTCCAGACCCTAAGTCCTCACCCTTACTGTGCAGATAAGGAAGCCAGCGTTTAGGGACTGGCCCTGGTTTCGAAACCTTTCTTTCTGTGGTTCTCCTGTGACTAAACAGCTCAGTGCCGCCCCATGCTGGTCTAGCGCAGGCTCAGTCTTGTGGTTCAGGAAGAACCAAAGCCACCCCACCCCACCTTTAAGGCTTCAGTGTAGCAGACACCCCACTGAACTAATTAGGACCCACCTCTCTAGAACTGCAGACTCACTGGCATTAATTAGACACGCAGGAGCATTTTCTTCCAGTAATGAAGAGAATAACACAGAGGAGTCTCGCTGAAGGCCGGAGCATGGTATTTCATAAAGGTTACCTTCTCCACACAGGAGGAATGAAGATCCAGGGACTGGGTGTCAATCTAGACTTCTCTCTTCCCTCTGGGCTCTGAAGTCAGATGGAGCTTGCTTGGTCCTTTAGTCTGCTTCTTTGTACTGAGTGGGAGGTGGACTCAGGAAACTCAAGTCTTCCAGGCCAAGGGCTCTGGAGAAGGCCACAGGGAAAGTGTTCCAGACACAGCATGCATACACTTCTGTCATCTGCAAATGATCTTACATATCACACCTGTGTTCATATGGAAAGATGTGAAGATACACAAACATGCCACACAAATTTAAGCACTCAAACACAGAGTTCCCAATGCCACACACACACACACACACACACACACACACACACACACACACACACATATACACAGTCACACACAGGTGTAGTCACAAACATTTGTGCATAAATGCACACACAAAGGTGCATGTACACACATGTCACACTTAAATATTCAATCTCTCTCAGTTTCTATCTTCTCTGTCTCTGTCTCTCTGTCTTTCTCTCTCTCTTACACACACACACACACACACACACACACACACACACACACACACACACTTGCGGTTGTCATAGTCCCCAGTGTTTGTTCCCAGTGACTGGCTGGCTCAGCAGAAAATCTGGCTGAGTTGCAAGCTTCTGTTTGGAAGGTGGGTGTTGCCGTGTGCAAACACACCTCAGGTTCAGGAAAACACCGGTGGAGGGAAGCCAAGGGCATGTGCTGGGGTGGGCGGGGTTCTTTATCTTCTCTCCCCAGAAGAATAACTTCCAAAATTGGAACAGCATTTCACCTATTAACCTTGATGATGTTGTGTTTCTCAGCCCACAGAGCCTCTGATGAACCCGGTGGGTGCCAGCCTGCCTGGCACACCCTCCAATGTGATGTAATCTTTTGTTGACAACATGTTCTGAACGCACCTGTGGGTAGACAGGACAAATCGGCAACCCAAGAGCAATCTTAAATTCAACACACACGGAGGAGTCACAAGTTAGGGCAGGTCAGACCCTCTTAGAGTGAGTGTGGCTTTGGGTGGTGGGTGTGAGTCAGGCGTGAATGGGAATCCTTGCATCCTAGAGGGAAGAGGGAACCAGAAACCTCCTCTCAGCAATTTCATCATCTTCTCAGCTTCTAGCACAGCTTAAACGCCCAAAATGTAGCCAAGGGTATGGTCGCTATGCTGAACGGCATGCCAAATGGACAGGATAGTGACCCATGCACACAGAATGATACAGTACGTAGAGCAGATGGGAGTTAGATTTGATTATTCTGCCACAAGGAAACAAACTTGAAAAGAACAATGAAAAATTACCAAAAAATTAGATTTGCTTAACTGTGATCCGTGACAAAAGATTGAGGCAAAAATGGTGCTTTTGAAAAGCAAATGTCTTGGATTGACCACTCAGTTTATTTCAGTTATGTCAAATTATTAAACACAAATATTTGTTTATATTTTTTGTGCATGTGTGCTTCTCTGTGTGGTGTCTGTGTTTATGTATGTGTGTGTATGTGTGTGATGTGTGCATGTATGTCTATGTGCATGTGCTATGCCACTGTGTGTGTATGTTATATGTATGTGTTGTGTATGTGTATGTAATGTGTATATGTATGTATATATCATGTGTGTATGTATGAGGTGTGTGTGTGATGTATGTGTATGCGATATGTGTGCATGTATGTTTATATGTGCATGTATGTATGTTGTGTGTTTATGTGTGTGTGGTGTGCCTCTATGTGAGTGTGTATATGTGATATGTATGTGTTGTATGTAGGTTGTATATGTGTGTGATGTGTGCATGTATGTGTGTATATGTATGTGTGTATATGTGTGTATGATGTATATGTATTTGATGTATGTGAATGTATGTATATGTGTGTTTGTATATGTGTGGTATGCCTCTATATATGTGACTATGTATGTGTATGTGATATGTGTGTGTGATATGTGTATATGATATGCATATATATATGTGATGTGTGGGTGTATGTGTGGGGTGTATGTGTGTGTGTGTGTGTGTTTGTGTGTGTGCGCGCGCGCGTGCGTGAGTTTGTGTGATACGTGTGAGCGTGTGTGATATGTGTGACCAGAGGACAACTTGCTGAACTCAGCTCTCTCCTTCCATCATGTAAGCTCCAAGGGTCGGACTCAGGTTGCCAGGGTTACAGCATATCTTTACGCATCAATCAATCATGTTTGTCCCCCCAAAACTTTTGAAAACAATACTAAACCCTTTAAACTGTCCTATGAGATGCCACTGTGACCCTTCTGGGAAGAGAGAGATGTCCACTGCAACATCCGGTCAGCTGTTTGAAGTCCTAGAAGTACACGCTGGTCTCAAACCAGCTCCAGACAGGTATGGATTTGTTTTCTCTCGTTGCCTTAGTCAGTTTTGTGTTCCTAATAAAATACACAGATAACCAAGCGATAGAGAGCAAATGTTTATCTAAAGGTTCCTCTACCTCTAATTGGTGCAGCAGGCTGGAGACCATGCCTTTAACACAGCCCTTTGAGGGATGTTCCAGATACTGTGGTAGCTTGGGGCCTCTCCCATAGGGTCACAGACATTACAGGTATCTGGTCCTCAATTGCTGTTGCCTGGGCTACTCTTTTTAGAAAACAATCTCGCTTAGTATGATTCCCATAAGATGAAACCATTTATGTTTGAAACTCACTTTCTTTTAGACAAATGTCTTGCGATAGCTTTCTCATCACAAGCTGGCTGAGGAATATGGATAGGGTGGTGGGGAGGGGAAACTGAGCATTAAATCATTCTAAAAATAAATTTAAGGGCTTTTATACAAGAAGAGAGAGCCTTACCTGCCTGTCTGTGAATGAGAGTGGCTTTGGGAGTTAGCCTGCAGCAGAAAGCTAAGTCACTTTAGGATGGCCATTTCACAGGTGTTATGGACACAGCCAGGGGCCACCTGAGAAAGAGCAAAAAGGTAGGACTACAGGTGCTTGGCTGCTCAGGGCCTGGTGAGGAGATCGGGATGAAATGTTCATCATTACGGTTCTCTGTGTGCTCAAATCAAGTCTGTGAAGGAGGGTTCTACATGTCAGCATCCTTCACAAAGGTCCTGATGGGGGAGGTAGCTAGCTTTCCCTCTCCCCCCCAACCCCGTCGCTTCCTCTTCCTTCCTTCCTCCACCCCTTCTCCTTTGACTCTTCTATCCCTCCTCCTCCACACCTTCCTCTTCACATCATCCCTCCTCCTTCCCCTCCATCCCTCCTCCCCCTCCATACCTTCTTTACTCATATCTCCTCTTTCTTCCTCTCCTTCATGTTTCCTCCTCCATCCCTTCTCCTTCCCCTCCTTTGTCCCTCCTTCACACCTCCTCCACTTTCCCTTCCTCTCCTCCTTCCCTCCTGTTTTTCCTCTTCCTGGTGTGTGCGCATCTGAGGTCCTCACATAGACATAAAAGTTCTCTCTCACTTGTCCTTTCTGTTTTCAAAATGGCCAGGACCCAGATGCAATGGTTGTATATGAGGTGTCCCCCAAATGGCCCTAGTGGAGAAGGCTTGGTCCCCGCTGGTGAGAATTACATCATGGAGAGGTAATTCATTCATGAGAACTCTGATGCCCCTCCGTGGGTCAATCCACTGATGGAGTCATAGTTGAATAAATTACTGGGAAGTGGGAGAAACTGTAAAAAGGTGGAGCCGACTTGGAGCAAGTGCTTTGTTGGGGTGAGCACATCTTCTCTCTGATTCCTGCTGCTGGTTCCCTCCAGGAGTGTCTCTGTCCTGTCCTTACCCTCTCTGCCATGATGCTCTTTCACCTCAGGCCTAAAGCAATGGAGTCAGCCAAGCACAACAGCCTCTGGTACCATAGAATGCATCTTTCCTCCTCCAAACTTTCTCTCAGGCATTTCCACAGCGACAAAAGACTGATCAACACAAGGTTGGTTCTGAAGTCATTGTTTCAAACCATAGAGGACCTTGGGAACGGAGCTGCCTGTGGGAAATATAGTGTGTGTGTGTGTGTGTGCGTGTGTGTGTGTGTGTGTGTGTGTGTGTGTACATGTGACAGTGTTTGTGTGTATATGTGAGTGTGTGTGTATGTGAGAGTCTTTGTGTGAGTGTGCATGTGTGTGAGAGTATGTATGTGGCAAAGCATTTGTATGAGAGTGTGTGTGTGTATGTTTGTATGTGTGTGTGTCTGTGTGAGGGGGGGTGAGGAGGGGAAGAGCCAGAAGCAAGTGTTGGATTGCCTGGTACTGGAGTTGCAGGTGGTTGTGAGCCACCTTGTAGGGGCTCTGGGAATAGAACCCAAGACTGCTGCAAGAGAAGCCAGTGCTCTGAACCACTGAACCATGTCTCCAGACCCCAACCAGGTTCTTCTTATCAAAGAGCTACCAAACTAGTTCATTCTAGCACTCGTGGTGGGATCCATCAGGACTGTGCCCGTTAGAGTTTTCAGTGTCATCAGCTGCCTAGGACAGAAACAGCTTTGTAGAGTGTCTGTAAGCTCTCCAGTGAGTGGCAGGTCACATCGTTGCCATATCCTGCTGAGTCTCTGGGTTGCCATCTTGGATCCTATGAGCCGCTGTTTGGTGGGAGTGTGGGGCCAGGTTGGGTAATAGCATTAGGTGAAGGGAATCCTGATAGACAGAAGGGCAAGGTTTTCCACCATATGACAGGAATGGCACCTTGTTACAGAACCTTGTAGCAGAAACTGCAGGAAAACAGACTGTTTCCACTACTCTTAGAAAAACACCTGTGAGAAGCAACTGACATGGTGAAAAGGTAGACTTGGAAAAGGCTGTCAGAGGGTCAGTGAGTGGGGGCTTGTCTCTGCTGATCTGCGCCTGTGCTAGCGCAGACTATCACAGAAAGGACTGCAGTGGAGGATGCTTGTTCAAACCTATGGCAGGGTAAAGCAGAGAAAGAAATAGCTTACTCCCACAGACTCCACCTCCAAAGGTCCTAATGCTTCCCACAGCAGGATATACAGGGGACCAGGCCTTCTGTTAGCATATGGGCTTTGGGGGGAAACACTCCACATGCCAACTAGAACAGAAAGTTCTCTTTACAAAGTTTCATGCATTGTTTTAAAGTGCTGACTGGCGAGTGGAATCCTCTCAGGGACAGTTAGCTTTGAGCCTTTCTCCTGCTTCATTTGTCTCTTTTAGGTCAGCTTCCCTGTACTTAAAACAAACAAACAAACAAACAAACAAACACATTTGCTTGTTTTTATTTACTGTGTAGGAGTGGTTTGCCTGCATTTATGTGTGTGTACCATGTGTATGCAGTGCTCAGGGTGGCCAGAAGAGGGCGCTGGCTCCCCTGGAACTGGAGTTAACAGGTGGGACCTGAACTGGGTTCCCTGCAAGTGCAGCTCTTAGCAACTGAGCCAACTCTAGGACCTCCCCTCCTTTTAATAATGGAAGAAAATAAACCCCCAAACCTGTATGCTATTTCCACCGTCACTTTTTGCTAATATAGGATTTAAAAATAAGAAAGGAAGCAAGAAAGCATGATTTGCTGAGCTCCTCGGCTCCTGAACTTTCACACCCCCCCCCCCATAAAACTCAATTTGTTGTCAAAAATTCACAGGTAAATGAATTTCTCTAACCTCGTGGCTGTTTACATCTTCAGAGTGAGCCTTCCTATTTCTGTCTTCCTGTTACCACTGATTCTCCATTTCTGCAGTGAGCTCACCAGTCTCCAGGCAATCTCTGGGTGACCCTCCCCACAGGAAGCCATTCCTAACCAGTGTGAAGGAAGCGCTTGTTTTAATTAACACCATCACCGTTTCCCAGTAAGGGTAAGATAAACTGAACTTACACCAGGAAAGAAGGAAATTAACTTCATGCTACCGTGGGGGAAATAGCAGGGTTTTGAATCAGGAGGTTAAGAGGTCAAACATCTTTAGTAGCATTCCAGATAATTCTCCAAATCCTGACAGCAACACTTTAGTGGAGACTAAGAACTAAGTGAGACCCGAAGGTGGGACGTGACTGGAGGCCGAAGAGGGAGTGATGCCATAACCAGGCGCTGGGAGTGACGTCATGAAAGGCGGCCCTAGTGACGTCATGACCAGGCGCCTGGCTGGCACAGGTAGCTGCCCTGTAATTGATCCGGCGGGGCTGGTCTGGCAAACACTTCCAAGAGTTTTAGATCATGTATTGTTTAAACTCTGTAACGGCCCCAGACCTTAGCACCACTGACTCCTTGGTGGAACTACCACTTAGGCCATAAAACTCGACTCGTAGACAGCTCCACCTGCCAAAACTAAAACAGGGGCCTAATCCATCAAAGTCCACAGTTCCAGGAAAGCCTCTACCCTTGTTTTGGGCTCCTGTCTTTCCACTTCTGGCTAACTAACTGTTCTTGTTAACTGAAGTATATCAGCCCAGAACATGGCTTATATGCTTCAATGCTCTCACCCAGAGAAAGGCTCAGGGCGACACTGGGATCTGGAACACCCCAGGGAGTGGCCAGCCGGCTGGGAGTGGCCAGCCAGCTAATAGAGACTTTCTATCGGCTTAAAGCCATGTTTGAGCAGTCTTCCCTGGTGAGCACCCCCAAATTACCCAGAACTTTTAATTTCTAGAATTACACTTTCGTGGGGGTGGGGTGGGGGTGGGAGGGTGAAGTATCCAAGACATTTACAGTAAAATGGAAACTAAAGAGAATAAAACAGCAGCCCCTTGGCCACAATGCTTAGGGGTAGGAGTGACATGGTGGGATACCAGGAAGCCCAGGCTGGTCATGAACTTGCCATTCATCTCCCTGATTAAGCCAGCAACCCCACCCCGACCCCCACAGGTGCTGGGATTAGAGTCATGCACCACTGCTCAGTTTAAGCAGGAAGTATTTCTTGCCATGAACAAAGACCACAAAGACTGGGAAACAGATGAGGATTAGAAAATTTAGGGCTCAAACTGTGTGCTTTGCTCTAGGAATTCCTCTCAACATCCTTACTCATCTTTTGCGACATTTCCAGTGCCCTTGAACTCTATGAAGGAATAGATCCAAGCCCACCTTCAGTTGCTGTAATAAATCACCACAGACTGGAAATTTTAAAGAGACTCACTCATTTTTTAGAGTTCTGGAAGCCCAAGACTGAGAGGCCACTCCTTATGAGTGACAGCATCTAGATGTACCCTCCTATGAAGGAAGACGTGACTTGGTGAGGCATAGCAAACATGCCCGCTCCAGTCCTCTTCCTAAAGCCATTGATCCCAACAAGGGGCCCCACCCTTGTGGCTCTGTCTACTTCTAATTACTTAAAGTTTTAGCCCCCAAATACCATCAACATAGGAATTTTGAGATTAAGCTTCTAACACGTGAATTTAGGATAATGTGTTCTAACCCCAGCAGGTTCAATCCTGCCCCACGGGGTGAAAAATCTGTGGACGTCCAACACCTGGGCAACACTGGGAAACCCGCTGCATCTTCTCTGAAGTAAAATCTGGGAAATTCTGTCACCCCGGTGTAGCTCCTGATCCCTCAGCAGGAGACCTCTTGGTCTCAGTTCATTTTGATTCTGTGAAAGTCCCACTAAGGGGCTTCGTGAACTGGCTGCGTGTGTATCTACATAGCCTGGCTCTTTCCGTGTAGAAAATGAACTCAGATTCAGGAGAGCTTACAGTGATCAAGTGGTGTGATCTATTTGGGGGGGGAAGCAGTTGTAGGACTCCGCAGCATATTCCGGGCAAGTGTTAGCCCAGGATGCGCACCAGTGCGGAGTTTGTTCAGAACACATTGGGGGAAGAGTCTGCCACGCAATCTGCAGCTCCCTAGGAGAGAGAATGCTGTGTCCAAGTTCACTGGGTTCTTCCAAGACAGTCCTGAGGACCAGCCCTCCCTGATGTGGGAGAACTCATTCAATAAGCATCTCCGTGGTCCTCAAACTGTATTACGTCATCAGAGGACAGAGGGATTGTGGGAAGTCATTTTAGTCCAGGCCTGGGCAGAGCAGAATTCTTGAGTTACAGGAAGCTGCAAGTTCCTCTTGCTTTGCTGTATCTCCGTATGTGTCCCGTTATTTGTTTTATCCCTTTATTTGTTGATTATGTTTAAATCACACCAGAACTCTGCAGTCTCTCCGTGCAGCCTCTCATTCCTTTGCCCAAATTATGCAAATTACTAATAACCCCAATCTGGTCACGGTTGGACTTGATTGAAAAGTAATTGGGTTGTAATATGCTAACCCTTATGCTAATATTTGTCCCGGAAGATGAAGAGACCTTAAAATGCCCTGGAGAGCCCTTAGGTGGGCAGGATTATGGGCTGGCAAGCTGGGGAGGAGTAGAACCAGAACAGGATGGAAATGCCCACATGGCCCTTCAAAAATTCAAAGATACTGTGTGTACATGTGCTCTGTTTCTTTCTTTATATTCTTTCCTTACAATCTTAAAAACAGCAACCACTTCTTAGGAACAGAAAGATAGCATGCTGGGGGTAGGAGGTGGGGGTGGGGGAGCCAGAGAAGCATTTAGGGCAGAAACAGGTGAACAACGCTGGGAGCTTTGGAGCATCTTGCAGGAGGATCACCGGGGATGCTACTCAAAGGCTAGGTATGGTCTGGTCCAGACAGACCCCTGGCAGGGACCAGGAATGTTGTTGAGTCAACTTGCATGTGACAGAGAGAAGAGCAAGTCTAAACTAGACCTCAGGGCCACTGGGAGGGAAAGGGACATTGAGACTGTGGTGGAATGAGTCAGTGAATCACAGCACAGAAACCGCAAACGCCATGTCATGCCTGGTCTGCATTTCTTTGACAAAGTACGTGGGATAAATCAAAATGAAGGGAGTGCCTATCACCTGTTGTCTAAGGTCCAGGCAGCTCTCTTGTCTGGGGACAAGAGTATATGGGAATGAATCTCCTGAGGGGCCTGCACTCAAGGTCTGCAGGGACCTGCAATGGGGGAGCTCTTCACTGGACATCCTCAGTGAGAAGCAGGGCAGCAGGCTAAAATGTCAGAAGGACTGCTAGGTGCTCTGTAGAGCTGCTCCCAAGAGGGTTGTGATCTCATGTTGGGGATCTCGGAGTAATTCTGAGAAAGGGCCCTCTGTTTTGGGAGCTCTCTGGGACATCACCTGCTCAACATCTTCATCAAATCACCTCACAGGTGAGCCCCATGGCAAATTCTGGAATTCTCCTCAAGTGGTGAACTGGCCTTTTCTTTACACTTTAGCTGTTTTCTTTGGGTCTTGAAACCCTCCAAGAAATTATCAAAGATGTAGGATTTCCTTGGCAAACTTACTTCCCCCCCCTCCCCAAGAAGCCACTGGATAGTGCCAATAGATGGATCCTGTACCTACCAGAGAAACCAGCACCCCTGAATACCCTCATTGGAAGGGGCTGCCCACTAGGGGATATGCTAATGATATGAGTCCAGGGAAGCCACTTCAGAACACTCTCATGTCTCCAAGGAAGATCTTGGTCCTATTGGCAAGAGGGAAAGTACATCCGGAGTGATACCATTAGACACCTCTGAAATGGAAATGGGGACTCTGCTTCTACTCTCAAAATTAGGGCTGAAGCCAGCAAACAAACAAACAAACAACAAACAAACAAACAAAACCCTTTGGAATGAGCACAAATATCAGGCACCGTCACAGGTACAGATAATCCACGCTCAACTTGCTTCCCAGAGGGACCGGTTTCCAGGCTGCCTGCTAACGTTAATGAGCTGTTACCTGCAAGCAGGAGAGGAGGGTGTTCACTGATCACAAGTATTTTTAATTAGTTGTAGGCGCAGATGTTTTTCTACCTTATTTTTTCCCCCAACTTAGACTTATTTCTTTAATCACGGGTGCTGGAGCATAAAACTTCAAGAGACAGATTTCTGTAGCCACCAGCAGTGTCTTCTTGCCGCCTATTGGGTCAGTGTAAATTTTCCCAAAAGACATGCTTCCTAAAGTCCTTGGAGTCTTGATTATAGCCTGGAAGTCCCCACACCACCCCCTACAAAAAGCCCATATGTTGAGGGCTTGGTCTCGGGTTGACACTGTGGGGAGGGGTGGAATCTTTAGGAAGGAACACCTGGGGGAGGGGCTTAGATCACTGAGTGTGTGTCTTTCTTTTGCCTCCTGGATGTGAGACTTGAGGCTTTGCTCCACTGTTGCCATGGCTGCAATGAGCTGCCTGGTCACGTGAAGGGGCCAACCCAACCATGGACCGAAAGTTCCAGAAATGCAGCCCAAATAAACCTTTCTGCATCGTCTGCTTGTTATCCGCAGGCGTTTGTGACAGCGATGTCTAAGCCCGCGGGGCACAGTCCTCTGTCAGTTGTTTCTACAGTGGTCTTAAGTTTTCAAACGCAACCCCGTGGGAATTAAGCAAGATGCCTGCTAGGTTGAACTCTGCTTTTCTAGCAGGGATCTGTGCAACCTTTAGCAGTCAGCCATTTATGCCTAGAAATGTCTGTCATCCACCTCCCTCAGGCAGGGCTCGCTTGTCTTTAAAAGACACCAGGACTGAGTGTGTCCCCAGGCCTCTCCTGTTATGTTCCATCGGAGACGATTGCACACTCAAACAGGGTCACTGAGGGACGGAGAAAGGCCACCCCAACCTGCTTGACAAACTCTTCCTGTGTTCTTAGTTTCATCTTTGAATGCTCTTTTTTTTTTATTGCCTCCCTTTTCTGACTGGGGAAATCCTGTTTGTTTTTTCTTCAAGGCCCCATTCAAATTCTGTCTTCTCTCTTGAGCTTTTCCAGGCCACATTCTTGGCCACACACATGTTAGACAGATGGACACATCTGTCAGGATCATTCTGCCTATGAAGGACTCGTAGAGTGTTCAGTACCAAGCCATTTTGAGGTAGGTCATCTGCACCATGCAGGCCAGTGAGAGGACCCAGGACACAACATGTGACAGACAAACCATCTAGGAATCCTCTGGCTTTTGTCTAAAGTAGGTCATAAGGTTTTCACTGGGAGATATGCTCAATATCTGGAGAGGAAGGGGTTCCCTCCATCCTGAAGGCACAGGAATACAGAGAATGGAAACAGGTCTTATTGATTCCCTTCCATGTAACAGTCTACTCTTCATCAAATCCAAGTATCAAGACACAAGTTTCTCTGTTTCCTTGGGTCCTCGTGCCTAAGGGTTTCCACGTCCCTTACGGCTTACCTTGTTTGCTTTCCTGTGTCAATCTGCCTTTTGTCAGAAGGACCTCAGTCACTATCTAGCTGTGGAACTATAGTGGCCCAGGGTTATGAAGGATGTGTCGAGGGAGCTCTAACCCTGCTTATCTCAAACATGAGGGTGGTGCGAGTTGGCTACCTCTCCGCTCCTAACTGGCACCATAAAGCCGGCTCCCCCACCATCAACCCTAGTAAGAATGTATTATGCTGACAGTTATCAGGCCTCACTTGTTTGGCCTTATAAGGTTCCCCCACCCTCCCATCCCCCACCCATCCCCTCCTCAGACCCTAGAGCCCCTGAGTGTGTAGAGGAAGCATCTTCTAACACCCATCCCCCTGGTCAGTGGTACACAGCCACATAACCTTGCTCCAGAGACCCTGGCCACCTCCCCAGGGGCATAAATACCATGTTCTCCCTCCCGATAAATGAACTGGTTCTCTAAAGCTGTTCCTGGGCATGTTCACTGCCAGAGACTGAGATTCTGCACTGCACTCACTTGTGCAGCTAGCTAAACTTTCCTCCTTCCAGTCCAGTTCTGTGCCCAATGGATCTGGCTACCACGGAGGGAGAAGGGGCCCTGGGGCTGTACCCAGCAACTGATAAGGAAGCAATAGTACCCCCCCCCCCCTGCTTGCACTCTTTATTTTTTTTCATTCCTGGGAGAGAAAGATAAAGGGTGGCTCAATTTTGCAAAGCCCTCCGGCTGACTCATGAGCTCAGTGCTTTGTGAATGTGTTGCATGAACACTGCACAAACTCTAGTGTCACATCCACTTTTACAAGGTGTCTGCTTGAGAAACGTTGGGGAGTCAGCCAGCCACCTACCTTCTGGATTCTAAAGAGCTCTGTCCTGTCTTCCCGCTCTCACCTGTGAAAGTCAATTCTCAGAGGCCCACACCCTATGCGCGTCTTCTTCTGAGTACAAATTAATACGTGTGTGCGTGTGTGCTTGCTCGTGCGTGTGCATGTGCACACACACACCGCTCCCTGAACTCTGAGCAGGGGTGTAGTAGGGAGAGCTACTGTATCTGAGGGCTGTACCCAGAGTGGCGTCATCTACCTCCATACCTGGGGGACCAGGGCAGGTAAGCTGCTCTCAGGAGCCAGGCCATATCATTCCCAAATGGCAGAAACTCAAGGTGTGCCCTGGATGGGTCACCCCCTTGAGAGAACCAGGGACAATAGTATAGACATCTCAGTGGTCTGTAAGCCCTCCCAGGAGCTCTGAGCAGGGCTACAGAGGGCAGAGAGCTTTCTTCACTTCCCCAAAAGCTCTGGTATCCTATTGCTTGCAGTCCCGGACACAAGCACTCAGGGACAACCCACTCTTGTCAAGCCAGCCTTCTAAGCCTTCTTCCCTGGGGCAGGTAATTTCCATGCAGAGAGCAGCCTGGAAGGAATTCCTTATTTCCTTTCTGTATTCAGGGGGGTTGTGCTTTCCCCAACAGAATTCCAACCCAACTTTTAATTCAATGACTCCAAATGGATCTGACCATGTAGAAAGCAAAATGAATAGACAGAGTATGCCTGTCCGCCCACCGTTCCTGCCGACATGCAGGCAGCTTCTGAGTGGGGAGGGGGCCACGGGCACATCTATCTCCACAACAGGAAGGAGTGACCCAGTGACCTTATGTCTAGCTTTGAAGAGGGGAGGAGAAGCGCCCCCACCCCCCTTACCATGAAAGGAGCAAGCATCATAGCTGTCTAATACTTCTGGCTGCCTGGTTGCTCTTCCCAATCCCAGAATTCTTTGCGGGAGGAGCAATGCTCCCTGCAAGTTAGGAAGGGCTTGCAGGGAAATTCAGTGTCAGGAAGGGTAAAGGGGAGTTAACAGACAAGGCCATCAGGGACACAGAAGACCTGGGGACTGTTTTCAGCAGGGTGGTCCAGGAGTCGGGAGTAAATTACAGGTGCTGTTTTCCGTGGCCCACAAATGAATGGTGTGCCCTGTTAGTTGGTCTCTCTTAGACCATCCCTGCTGCCCCACTGACCAGGTCCAGATAAAGAAGGCCTGGTCTCTGAGGGTCAGTGGTAAAGAGGTCACCCGTCCTCTGTGGGTTCAAGTTTTTTAAATGAAAGACACAAACCTATCACTGTGTCAGGGAGAGACAGAGGCTTCTAGGTTCTGTCTTCTAGGTTCCTAGACCAGGCGCCTAGGTTCCCCTTTCCTATCAGCAGCCACTGTGGTCTTAAAGGGGCCAGATCTGTTTCTGAAGAAAGCACTCTGTCTGTCTCTCCCACCCCTGTTCTTCCCTTCTTCCTTCCCTCCATTCTCCTCCTCCCTCCTTCTGTTCCTTTTTCCCTTCCATGGTTCCTACCCTTTCCTTTCTCCCTCCCTCCCCTCTTCCCGTTCTCCTTCCCTCCTTCCCTCCCTTCTATCCTCTCCTGCCCCTCTCTCCCTCCTTTCCTCTTTCCCTCCCTTCCTCCCCTCCTTCCCTCTCATAGTTCCCTCCCTCTCCTCTATCCTATCTGTCTGTGTTGCAGAGTTGACCCTCCCCTGACCTCTTTCTCAATCATCTCTCTTTCCTCAGTTCCTCTTCCGGATTTACTCAGCCACCAACAGCCCTACCCCCACCTC
>CACVCL010030602.1:0-45513 GCA_902729485.2 Mus minutoides
AGTAACTTATCCAGGAAAACAGACTTCACACCCCTAAACTCAGCATGCCTTCTTGCCTTGCAAGCCTACCATCCCACAGATGCACCAGACTGACCGTCAGTCATCCAGTTTAATTGAATTGAATAAACAAATAAGGCCTTAACCATTTGTCTAAGTCAGGAGCTGGAGTCCTTTCCAAGTTCTTCCTCCATAACTTTCATTCTTCTTAATTTCTGTTATTCTCAGCTCAAAAATCTTTCTGGAAATAGTCCACCCTGCATGCCCACCATCACCATGCTAGCTGAGGGACCACTGCTTAGTTGGATCAAGGCAATGGGGTTTTAAACTGGCTTCCCGCTTCCAGCCTCCACCATCAGCCGTTCTCCAAAGCATAGCAAACACTGATACAATTCTAAGTATCCCTCTCTTACTAAAAGAGAAATAGAAACAACCACTACTTTCCAGTGGCTACCTTCATGTAGGAGCTCAAATTCCTCAGCAGGGTCTGAACGCAGCCTCCCTCTCTGCCTCCGGTGCTTCCTTATCCCTACCAGAATCCTCTCTGCTTCCCACCACGCCTTGACTCACAGTAGCTCTATGGTCTTGCTTCTTGAGCGGAAACTTCTGAACTCCTGAGGATGGGAAACTGTGTCTGATTGCTTCTAGAGCACCCAGCACTCTCCCTGCCAGACAGCAGGCACTGAATGGATCCGTGTTAAAGATTAGCATTAATCAATCCCTCTTCAGTGGTAACTATGGAAAAGCCAAACCCAGCATCGCGGAGGTCACCATGCTATTTGCACAATTACACAATGTGGACTTGCAGCAGTGGTTAGGAAATCAACCCGCAAATACCTCACAGACACAAAGATGGAAAACCTAGGCCTTGATACTTATGGACCTCAGCCACTGGGTTGGAAAACAACTGGCAATGTTGAAACCAGCGATTCGGTTCTGTAGACAGTTATAAGCAATTATTAACAGTAAGTGATTTTCTCCACTAAAATTACCTCATTTAAGGAGATCACATGTGAAAAAGTGAAGATGGTAATGACTGTTAGATGTCTCTATGATCCTTTCAATGTGTTTAACTTACATGTTGACTTTTCTTTAAGCAGCTATTATCATAATATGTGTGTATTATTAAGTTAGTGGTATTTTGTATAGATTGTTCCAAGTGAGCACACAGACTTCCTATTATTGTCCTAATGGTTGAACAAAGGCAATCAGGCTTATATACTAAAGTGTCCTTAATAGAGTTTAAGTTGCTTCTAATCTCCACTAATTTAAAATGTGCTGTAATATAAAAATGCTTTCCTTGTTTGCAAATTAGGTCAGAATCTTTTCTCCCCCATTATCTAAGATTTCCTCTACATTTGAAAGAATTTAAAGGACAAAAACCAAACAAACAGAAACAAAAGAAAACCATACTGGGGATACTGTCCACATGAACAACTGTCCCAACAGATGCCGTCATAGAAAGAGGCAGAGGTGCGGCTTTCAAATCAAACCATGCACTAGGTGGACAAAGAGAACCACACAGAAGGTGAGCTAAGAGTAGAGACTGAGAAGGAAGAGAGGCTGCTGAGGCAGATGTGCACAGGGGATACACTGTGGAAAACCCTGCATGTGGTCTTGATGCTCAAAGACTCTCCCTATCTGCTGGTCTGGTTCAGAAACAAGTAGCCTAGGTCACAGGATTTCTGACATTTTGCAGAAGATTTTCCAGCAAACGGGTTAAATGTCCAATTCAAATACCAAAATCACGGTGGGGGGCGGGGCAATGGAGATTTTAGAAACCAGAAGATGACAGCAAGCATGGAGAGAGGAGGCCCCAGGATAGACAACTTACCCATGAGGGTCTCTGTAGGAAGGAGATCTGAAAGAAACAATGTCACAAACCACTCTGCCATAACTGCTGACTAAATGAGTATTTCCTCTTTGCTCCCAAGTCTGTTCTTTGCAGGGATGGCTAAACCTCTGCCAACATCTGGCTCCCTTCCTCTCTAGGCGTCTCATAATTAAAATTTGATCCTGTGCTCTGGTAAGTAGTGTCACGCAGTCTGTCTTCTATACTGTGGTGCTAACCTCCATCTTCTCCCATGCCACTTCTATCAGGGAACAATAAAACCCGTCTAGATATCTCCTCCTTAATTGCTGCATTCTGTTTTCCTTTCCTTGTTCCCCACAGCACAAAGACATCTCTAATGGAATTCAAGCAGGTCTGAAGCCTTTCTCCAAACAGAGCTGCCTTTTCAAAGTGATTGAAGCCATTTCTATCTTTTCCACTTATTTCATGAAACTCTTATACTAATATTTATACAACCTCGATGAAGTCAGGTTACTGTTAAGCCTTGAATTCAACAGGGTTTAAACACGAGGAGAACACAAAGTGGTCTATAAGACCTGCTTTACAGTTAGAAACGCTAGCCATCTCTCTCATGCACCCCCACATAACCCAGTCACATTTCTTCCATGTCTCATTGAGGACCCTACAGAAACCCTTTAGGAGTACAGCCTGCGCTTTTAGCTGCTGCTGTCATCCCTGTAAATCCATGTAATGCTCAGAAAATAAATCCAGTGCTCTCTGCTGCCCATAGGGCCACATTAATCTTATGAGAGACACCACGGAGCTCTCTGGCCCTCCCCTCCCCCATCTGCTGTAAGTAGGGCAAGTGTTTCCCTCATGTTAATTGTTCTGACAGATGAGGATCAGCGTGGCTTTAATCCATTTGCAGCCTAGCACAGGAGCATTTGTCTTCTCAAATGCTATTAGAGGCAAACTTGCTGGCTATTGGGAGCAGGGAGAACCATTTCAGGGCAGAGCTTGGCGCTCAGAAGGGACTGGCTTGCCTTGTCCCTCCTCAAAGAGGAAAATCAAAGGAAATCTTATTTACCAATCAATTGCACACAAGTACATGCACTTCAATTTGGGATTTGCCAACAAACATCAGCACCTCTATTAGAAACTGCGCGTTTTGTGGAGTGAAAGACTGGAGAGCACCAACCAGAGACCCGGCCCTTTGACAAAGAGTAGGGCTTTGTGCATCAAATCCTAGCTCCCCAAACGTCACCTCTATGAGGAGCTGCTGTTATCTGTGTTCTGTCTCCAATGCTTTCAATTTAACAACATCACACATTTCAAGTGTTCAAATCGGTTCTTCTGGCTCAGAATCCACTGAAGCAAAATAAACACAACATGGTTCAAATGCATGGAATGTGTTGCAAAGGGAACCCACGTGCAAAACATTACTTTACTGCTCACTGGCAGCGCTTTTGTCTCTTTGGTGAGACTGAAGTAGATGGTGAGAGAGGAACAGTCTTCTGGCTTTAAGAAAGAACTCACTCTGCCTTCAACTTTCAGCTACAGAGATGAACCATGATCAGCTACGTGAGAGACAAGCTCTGCTATCTCCAATGAAGGAAGTACGCGTGAAAAATTTCAGCTTCCCTTGCAAGAAAAGAACATATACATGCTTACACGTTAGGATTCTGCAGCATAAAAGGGATCATTTTTCCCCATAGAGTAAACCGCTAAAGCATTAAATCTATGTGAATGAGAAATTCCAGGTAGTTCTTCTTTTAGTATTTTTATGGTTTTCAAAAGATTTGATGTGTGCTTGTTAATCACGGTTGCCAGCTTGAGTAGATCTGAAACCTAGATCAGATACAAGCCACTGGGCGTTTCTGTGTGCCATCTGATGGGGATGGCACCTTTTGGTGGCAGCCAGAAAAAAGAACATGGTGGAAGAAAACTATTTTTGTTTTGTTTTGTTGAGACAAGTTTTCTTGGTGTAGCTCTGGCTGTCCTGGAACTCACTCTGTATACCAGGCTGGCTTCATACTCAGTAATTACCTGCCTCTTGCTGCCTGGGCTTAAAGGCAATCGTTACCACTACACTTAGTTTAGAAAACAAACTTTTGCTTTTTGCTTGTTTGCTTTGGCTTTTGTTGGCATGTCCAGGTGCCCCTGTTGCTATTGCATTCCTTCACTGATATTACATGCAGTTTATTCTGGCTCCAGATAGAGACTACAGGAAGCCTCTAGGACAGTGGTTCTCACCCTGTGGGTCACAACTCAGTTGGAGACCCTGTATTTCCAAAATATTTACATTAGGATTCATAACAGTAGAAAAATTACAGTTATGAAGTAAGAACAAAATAATGCTTTGGTTGGGGGTCACCATAACATGGGGAGCTGTGTTAAAGGGTCACAGTATTAAAAAGGTTGAGATTGAGACTGTTTCAACATCCAACCTCTGAGGGCTGACAACTACTGGATACCTGTGTGAGACAACCATTGTTAAACTATATCTTGTAAGATAGCCTAGTAAATCCCAGGTGTGTGTGTGTGTGTGTGTGTGTGTGTGTGTGTGTGTGTATGCTGTCCATACTTCCCCTTTAGAGACCCCTGACATGATAGCTACAATTACATTTTTAACTAAAAAAATTAAATTATAAGGATGTAAAGTCATTTAATGTCCTTTTTGACCCCCATTGAGGATTCTACTTTGTAAAGCATCATTTACTTTGCTAGCAATTTATATTGCTAGCATTCAGAAAAGCCATGTATAATTTTGTCAAACTAATAAAGCTTTTGACTTGCCAAACTGATTACATTAATACCACAGTGCCTTTAAAAAAATCCACATTCTCATAGTTGGGCCAATTTATCTCTCCTGATATTGGCTTACACATCTGTGACTGGAACAAGAATGAGAGGAGAAGGGACAGCAGCTTCAGCTAGTACTGTCATGAAGTGGGGTCAAAGTTCACTCCACTTCTCCAGTCTCAGTTCCCCAAGATACAGATGAAAGGGACCTAGGGGGTTTGATGAATTGCATCAATATGTATGAACCAATGGAACCAGTTAACGAAGCTGACAAATAAGAGGTAATGGGCTTGCAGAATTCACCCTCAAGAGGCAAATCCCAGTTCAAACTCATTGGTCTGGGTAATCCCTTCTTTAAATGTAAAAGTCAAGGTCCCCAAAGGGAAAGTCAGCAAAACTGTACACCCATGATGGTGGTCTGCATTCTGAGCCCCTTGTCAGCTGTGTCACTGCTCCTCCCCACATAGGCACTGTGGCAGAAATAAGGGCAGAGATGTGCAAGCAGAATAAACCCTTTCCACCCCAACTTGCTTTTTGGTCATGATGTTTCATTATAGCAATGAAAACCCTAAGGCACAAGCCAATCTCCATATCTGATGGTGAACACCTAGGTCTCCCTCTGCGTGTAGTCAGCACTAGATGCATATCCATCCAGGGAGGAGCTGGCCGCCTCTTAGATGGCAGGAAGTCTATGCCTAATAATCATGTGCTTGCTTGGGATAAGGGCCACAACAAAGGCTCAATGGCTGCCAAAGGAGGCACTGGAGAAGGGCCCACTGGAGAAGATTTAAGGTTTCCTTAGAGCTCAGCTTGGAAGCTGGATTTCAACAGATAGAAAGAGTGAGAGATGGGGGAAGAATGTCCAAGTGGGCAGAAGAGCTTAAATGAAGGCTCTGTATGGTCTACCCAGGGTACATGACTGTTGGATGATGGGTCTTTGCAGACGGTGCTCTGGGCCTCTCAGCAGCCCATCTGTTCCTTCCTGGCATTGATTTAGAAGGTTCGCCAAAGTGCACATCTTTATACTCCTGAGAAGAACAGTAATTTGCAGAACTTGGAAACATTTAAGCTGGCGGAAGGGGCAGGAAACATTTTCTCTCCTAATGCTGTTCTCTAAATTCCAACTTTTTCCTTGCTGCAGATCTCCTTCATCTTTCTTTATGTGCCAGCTCAGAAAGAACCTATCAGGCTGTCCTTCAGAAAATTCTTCTCTATCTCAAAAGAAAGAAGGGTAGAAGTGATGTTATGCCCCTAGTAAACCATCAGCAGCATACAGTAAATTGCCTCTCTCCCTTCAAAGGAGGGGACTGAGCTCTCTCTCCACAGGGCTTCAGTGTTGAACAATCTTCAAGAAGGTACATTTATTTGCAGCCACAGATGATAATCTAGTCATAGCTCTGTGGCTAGAATACTGCCTTCAGTACTGCCCACCAGCGTCTGGCCGTTCCTGGAGCTAGTCCTACATCTGGAGAAGTGTGACATTTTAAAATCCCCAGCTTGAGAGCACAGGGGTCCAGGGAGAGTCTGGGCAGAGAGAACTATCAGGAAGCCAGAACCCTGAGGAACGGCAGGGGATGAGTTACTCAGACTGTTTCCACATCCCCTCACCCCGCTGTCCTGATTCCATCTTTACAACTCTCAACTCCTCTTCAGTAGTGTCAGAGTCCATCTGTACCCCCTCCACGAGAGGAGACTCCTGGCTTTAATTTACACAATGGTCTTCTGAAGACACGAAATCTCATAATGCTACAGTTTGTTCTTAACATAATTATTTCTGCACCTATTAGCACCATGCATTTGTGGAACTGAACCTGGATACTATCAGTAATTCCCCAGAATATGATGGAGGCAATCCTGTTTCTTAACCTACTGTTACATTTCTATTTAAGATCATTTTTTAAAGCTATGGTATAAGCTTTAAAATTTTTCCCACTCTCCTCCCAAATTTAATTGCCTTTTCATTTTGTTTTGTTTTTTGTTTTTTTTCCCTAACTGGGAAACAAGATTTTCTTTTCCTGGACTGGTTCCAAACAGTATGAAAGAAAAATGACTCCAACTTATAAAACTTTATTTTTGTGATTGGCATAGTTCTACATATTTTTTTCATAACTATTAAGTTTCTATAATCGTGTGGAGATAGAGGGTAACAAGGCTTTTAGTGAAAAGTATCCAAAGAAGAGATAGCCAGCTATCTCAAAGACAACTTTTGTATGAAACCTTTAGCTAACACTGACAGAATAGACAACTGAGAGTTACAACTCAGTCATCCAATTCTAGAATTCTCTCCCATCAAGGCAGACAGGCAGACAATTTTAATGTTATATAAAGGAACCAGCATTATCCCGACATTGACACCAAAACAAAGAAAGGGCCTCCACCCACGTGCAAGCCCAAACCTCATCCCCTAGGCTCTTTAGCTGAAAGGAAAGGCAAAGGTCTTCTGTGAAACAAAGAGCCAGGAAGGACCCAGTGACCACACATGGTCCTACCTTACCAGCCTGAAGCAAATCTCGGCCCTGAAAGCCACAGCCTCTCTGTGTGGCTGAGACCTCATCTTTACTAGGAGGAAGTGAAATGGGGCTGAGTTCATCTGCACGGAATCCTGGACTGCAAGCTGTCTCTCTCCAAGGCTAGGTTTTAGTTCTCTGGGATACTAGGGATTCTGTGGGTAGATGTATAAAAGGGGGGGGAGGCACCTGCAGAAAATAATGCATAGTTCTGACAGCAAACAAGTGACAAGGACCCTTTCATGATCACAGACTTGACTTCCAGAAAAAGGTCCCCAAGAAGAAACCATCCATTTTGTTTGACATCCCAAATCGTCTGGTTTTAGGATTCAAAAATTTTACAGCTCTGCACCAATCTCGGACCATGTAGAGGAACTAACCATTTACCAACCTCAGTTGCTCGGGGGTCGCTGTCATCGCAAAGCAAGCTAAAATAACTTACTACACGGCCAAGAAAGAAATATGGTTCAACAGCAGAACACATCAACAAGATTTAAGAAAACTAGTTCACACTAAGTTCATTCTGAATTAAGCCTGGGCTAGTGGCAGGGGGTGGGGCTAGTGGCAGGGGGTGGGGCTCTGCTGCCTGAGCTAGGGCCAGCTAGAGGCAGTTTGACATCTGTGAATCCCCCTATTTTTAAAAAAGGACAAATAAATGCACCAAGAGATTAAAGCAGCCAAGAGAATCAAAACCAAGGAGTGGACTTCTTTTGCGTTGCAGGGGAGAGCTGACAGAGTAGCCAGTGATGTATAAACCGAGTGCATAGGTTGGTAGAAGCTACAGATACTCAGGTTGTATGTCTGTTTGTGTTTGTGTTTGTGTGTGTTGGCGGAGTGGGTGTCCCCAAGAATAAATACTTGTATAGATACCTGACTATATCTTACTTCACCTGGTTAAGTTTCTGTACCTTGGCTCTTCAGTTCTGATCCTTAAACCAAGACAGCACACACAGAATGTGGGTTGCAGAGTATGTGTCAATAAACCTCTCGAAAAGCAAGATTAATGAGGCCCAGGGGGCGACTGACCAACTTTGTTTTGTTTGCCTGACATCTTTGTCTAATCACTGGAGCCTGTGTTACATATGAATGGATTTGACATTAAACTGGGTTCCAAAATGTCTTTAAGCAACCTGAACTCTGGCAGCCTGAAGCCTGGATCAGACATGGTGACTGACATCAGATAAGCAATGAAGGTGGCTTCCTTCTTTGGCCACTGTCCTCATCCTCCTCAGTTAACACCGCGTCCTTTTAAAACAAATCAAAAGCCTGGTGTTCGATGAGGTCTTTGCAGGTGTAAAGTCTACCCTATAGTGACACCTTTATCTGATTTATTTATTTATTTTTCAGCACTTCTGGGCATGGAATCTATGGTATCAGGCATGCCAGACAAGAGCTGGGTCCCCTGTCTACCTTTAGATGATATTGGTTACCATGGTTGCACACCCTTCGGAGGGTCACTATGGTCATTACTACTTGTTACAAGGTTCTAAGCGTGCTCTAGAGGGGAGGTTGTTCCCAACCAAGGGTCTATTTGTTCCCCACAGGGGACATATGGTCTACAGTGACACATCCTTGGTTTCAATATCCAAGGCACAGGAAGGGGATGCTGCTTAGCACGCAGCAGTAAGCCCCAGGACAGCAGTGAGTAGAATCCCTGCTTTAGGGGACTTTAAGAAATGCTAGCTTCTTATGCCCCAGTGTAAGAGAATGCCAGGGCCAGGAAGCAGGACTGGGTGGGTTGGTGAGCAGGGGGAGGGGGGAGGGGATAGAGGGAGGGGTTTTCAGAGAAGAAACCAGGAAAGGGGATAACATTTGAAATGTAAATGAAGAAAAATATCTAATTAAAAAAAAAGAAGTGCTAGCCTTTGGATCTTGAAGGCCCCTCAACATCTGCTCCCAAGGTACTTGCATGTTTATTGCTCATGGATTCTAATCCATTTCTCACCTGCCCCTCACTACCAGACTTTCTTCTACCTTTCCAGTATAGTTACCCAGCCACATCTACCCCTGCTGATATTAAAGTCAAAAGCTTCTATCCCTACATATCTGTCAAGGTCACCAGCAACATTTTCTCCATCTCAAAGCTGACTCTGAAGTCTCCTTACTGAAATTAGATGGCAAACAAAACAAAACAAAACAAAGCAAAAAAAACCTCCTATATTTTAAGGATGGATTTTTACTATTTTTTATATTATGTGTATTTGTGTGGGGGTGTGTACACATGAATGCAGGTACCATTCATTAGAGGGTGTACGGTCCCCTGGAGCTAGAGATGTTAGCAGTTATCAGCAGCCAAACATGGATGCTGTGAATGCTTTCTCAGGTCCTATAGAAGAACAGTACATACTTTTAGTCACTGGGTCATCTTCCCAGCCCTAAGCTCCTATATTTTAAAACCTAAAAAGAAAAACAAACAAACAAACAAAAACCCAAACTCTGATAATACCACAGATAAGACAGCATTCATTGTGGGGTCGTCAAAAATCCGAATCCCTGTAAAGCAGGTCTCGTCACTAAATGACTTATTATTGGCTCTGGGACCCTGGGAATTCCTCTGTTTCTTTTTAAGGTACAGCCACTGAGGATTTGCCACTAAAGATGAAAACAAAGCCATCAATCGCTAGCTGTTTTGAGGATCAAAGAAACCCAGCATATTTCACAGGTTAGCCAGGGAAGGGTTCCACGTCCTGGGACTCCCAAACTTTGGTAGAAAAGACAGTAATAGAACACACTAACAAAAGCATACATGTACACCTAATGACTGCCCCTCAAAAAATAGATGAGTTCTTTCTCAAGAAATTGTTGCTAAGCCACACTAAATCAGGGCATCCTTCCATATGCAGCAGGCCTTTCTAAGTTTTCCGACATTCTTAGATGTTAGCAAGAGGACCATCAGCAGATCTGGTGTGTGACCCCATTACCATCCCATAGACTGTGCAAGCAGGAGTGAGGAAAGCAAGCCATAAAGGGGCCTCCCAGCCCCAGCTTTGGGATGGGATTATAAAAGGGGCCATGCATTATTTAGAGCCAAAGAGGTCTGGGCTCAGATGGGAGCTGACATAAGAAATAGAGCTGGAGTCGGTGCCAGCTTGGCCATGTTATCTGCAAGCCTTCCCACACCTGCTACAAGTTCCTGGTAGCCACGACTGGGTGTGGCCAAGATTTATAGGACAAGGACTAGGGAACAAACTAAATTCTTCTGTTTATCAAAATGAACTGAAAGTGTCTCTAGCACTCTAGGCAGTAGGTAACAAGCGCCACAGCTTCGGGCCCTAGCAGACTCTTACATGAAGTTAAAATACACACAGCTCGTAAAGACGACCACAGGCTACAGGAGCATGGCTGCAGTGTTGACCTTGTGTAGTCAGTAAATTTCAAGAGAACATAGGACTGACATTTGCATATTCACCAAGGAAGTGTGCATTATAAACAACACCAAGGCAGAGAGGGGGTTGTTAGCAATAGAAAGTCCTCTAGGCTCTGCCCAATAGCCACACAGCAACAGCTTACATCTCCTACTACCAAGTATGAGGCAGGAGCCAGGTGACTAAGAAGAAGTGCTCAGCTCTCTCTCTCTCTCTCTCTCTCTCTCTCTCTCTCTCTCTCTTCCTTTCTCCTTCCCTCCCTTCTTTCCCCTCTCTCCCCATCTTCCTTCTCTCTCCCCTATGTGTTCCCAGCTGGCCTCTTCTCTCTTTCTGTCCTTCTCTGCCTCCCTTTCTCCACCTCTAATACAGTTTTCTGGGTCCCCTTCCTTCAAACCAATAAACCTTCATCTGATGCATGGCTTGATTGTTCAGGGGACACCTTGTTAGGGTCCGCTAAGGTACTCCCTCCTGCTGCATTACACTGCATTTCATAAAACACAACAGGGAAGGGAGGAAATTAAGATTGAGGTGACAAGTATTTTACAGAGGGTTATGGTATGAAAAGCCACCTGACGTTAGTTATCTGCAATGGAGCACATGTTCACATGTCCCTCTTTAAACATCATGCTCTTATAAGTAGTTGGTGGCTGAGTCAGAGGTTGTCATGTGCCCAGGGCAATAGGACTAGCCAGTGGAAGAGACAGGAATCAACACCTACTACCTCTTTTACTCAGGCCAATTCCAAGTTCACTTAATTATAAAAGCAGACCAAAGAATAGTAATGAGCAATGGATCTACAAAGCAGAAAAATACCCGTGAGGAAGAAAAACCACTCTCTTCATGGGACAAAGATGAACTCCATGCAACAAAGGCTTTTGAATGCAAGGCCTTGAGAGAGGATCCCTTCCGAGATATCAGGCTTGTGATGTCTGCCTAAGCTGTGAGATCTAATGGGTGTGTTTCTCAAAGCTCTGGAAGCACCCAGCAAGCCAAAAGGAACACTCAAAGCAAAATTTCACGACCCCTGACTTCAAAAGATGTCAAACCAGTGTTCATGCAACAATCTAACATTAGCCCGGAGACCACCGGTGACCTTGCTTTGGTACAACAGCTCCGAGGTTTTCGCTGTCCTCGGTGGAAGACTAACTAGAGACTACCCGTTTGATTCCCAGGAAATAAAAGCAGCTGTGGCATGCTTACCTATTTTACTTCTATACAGAAGAGAAGTAGCAGGAAGTCAACAGTTGACAGTGATAGCCATTCTAGCCATTAAATGCCAGCTGACTGTTGAACTTGTAGCAACTAGTCAGAGAAGTTAACTAGACAGATCATCTGAGATGCCTCTGACTGATTGAGAAGCAGGTAACTTTCTATGCCCCACATCCAGTGACTATGCTGTACAGCCTTATAAATTCCCAAAGAATACAAGAAACAAATAAGCAGCCAGTTCCAAAGTGCTGAGGGACTGTCCTGTAATTTAAATCTAAATGTTCCCCTGCAAAGGCTCATGCATTAAAGAAGCAGTTCTCAACCTGTGGGTTGTGACCCCATGGGGTGGGGGAAGGGTTGTCGAATGACCCTTTCACAAGGGTCACCTAAGACAATTCATAACAGTAGCAAAAGTACAGTTATGAAGTAGCAATGGAAATAATTTTCTGGTTGGGAGTCAGCACAGAATGAGGAGCTGCATTAAAGGGTCACAGCATTAGGAAGGCTGAGAGCCACAGGGTTTAAGGCTCTGCTGCCAGTGAGGTTTGGGAGAGGTGACTGGATGTAACTTCACCAACCGATCCACTGAACATAAGGAGATATATATGAATTAGGAAGGAAGCAAAAATATCAGCTATATCTTAAATCATTTAAAATTCAGTACATATATATATATATATATATATATATATATATATATATATATATATATAGAGAGAGAGAGAGAGAGAGAACACTTCAGCATTATGGAAACCAGATGGAACCCTAGCTCTAACGCTAACTTTGCAATGTGGGACTTTAGCAACTGGTGCTTTATCTGTATAAATGGGAATTCTACCATCTTCCTGCTGGTTTCTGAGAACATCAGATATGATACTTATAGCATTCAATGCAGTCAGACAAGGACATAATTGCTTGAAGGGAGCAGAACACAGCCTTAAAGTTGCTGAACTGTGCAGGTTCCAAGTTAGTTTCTAGTTGCTGAATTCCAATGGCCAAGCCCTGAAGACTTCAAGCAACATGTGGTTATTATCTTACAGCTCTGGGGGTCAGATGCCTTGTAATGGCTTTCCCTGGGCCTACATCAAGGTGCTAAAAGGCAGGGCTCCCATTGGAGGCTCGAGGGAAGAATTTGTTTCCTGTCTTCTAGCTTCCAGTGGCTGCCAGCATTCTTAAATTTGTGACCTCCTCTTGGGTCTTCAGGGCCAGCGGCACACCATCTTCAAATCTCCACCACTACATCTCTTTCTTTCTTTTTTTTTTTTTTTTTTTTTGGTTTTTGGAGACAGGGTTTCTCTGTATAGCCCTGGCTGTCCTGGAACTCACTCTGTAGACCAGGCTGGCCTCGAACTCAGAAATCCGCCTGCCTCTGCCTCCCAAGTGCTGGGATTAAAGGCGTGCGCCACCACGCCCGGCCATCTCTTTCTTTCAACTCTGACTTTCCTGACTCCCTCTTCCATGTACCCTTTTCATTAAATGCACCTAGACAACACAATCTAATCTGCCATCTTTGGGTTCTTACTCATGTCTGTCCCTACATTCAGTCATGTCTGGAGATTAGGCTGTGGACATGTTTAGGAGGACCATCATTCAGCAAATGCTCTGATAATATCAAGCTCTTTGAGGACAGGGACAGAAAATTGTTGAAAATAGTCTGTCTACATTCTAGTTATGAAATTAACAGATTTATATTGTCACCAACCACTGATCTATTCTCTTGTCATGTCTTCTCCTAATTTGAAGCCTACCTTCATGTTTTAAAATACCTACCTTCATGTTTTATCATATTTAAAGCATTTTCTACCTTTAATTCCACATCTGTTATATTATTTCTTATTTCTGCTCTTCATGTGTACATATGTGCATTTCCATTTATGAGGCCACATGGATCTGTTTTCATGAATGTTATACAACCAGCACTTCCTCCTTTAATATGGTTCCCTTGTAAAGAACTATTAACCAAAATACTACTCAGGTACACTTCTTACTTTTCTATAAGAGTGTGTTTTGTGCAGGAGCCTAGCATGACTGCCCTCTGAGAGACACAACAAGCAGCTGAAAGAATCAGATGCAGATATTTATACCCAACCAATAGACAGAAGCTGCCGACCCCTGAGGATGAATTGGGGAAAACCTAGAAGAAGCTGAGGAGGGCAACCCTATAAGAAGACCAGCAGTCTCAACTAACCTGGACCCCTGGGATCTCTTATTCAATGGACCACCAACCAGGCATAATACACCAGCTGATATGAGACCCCCAACACATATACAGGAGAGGAATGCCAGGTCTGGACTCAGTCTGAGAAGATGTACCTAACCCTCAAGAGACTTGGGACCCCAGGGTATAGGGAGCTCTGGTGGGATGGGAACATCCTCTTGGAGGCAGGGATGGAAAGTGGGGCAGGGGGAGGTATGGAATGTAGAACAGTCTGAGGGTAGACTGGGACAGGGGATAAAGACTGGGCTGTAAAAAAAAGATTAAAGAATTGTTTTAAAAAGTGTGTTTTGTGGGTAGTCTTTTTTCCAGTTATCCATACCTGAGGATTGTTGTTTACAGAATGCCACTAATAGCTGTGACACAATTACAGAAATAGCACTTGGGTAAAACTACCCAGCCACCTAAGAACTCCTTCTGTAATCTCAAGCCCACAAAGAAAAATAAAAATCATTTTTTTCTGGTTTTCTCAGTAGGGAACAACAGCAAAATAGTTATGTTTGACAAATGACTAAGTATGCCGTGAATTTGCCACAGAGATCCAAGAACCCAGCAAAGAACAACATGGTGCTAAGTTATCCACAGCTTGTGCAAGACTTCACATAAAATGTCTTTAAGAAGTTTTCTGTTGAATAAATGGTGAGATGCCCAGCACTGACGCACAGAAGAACTGGGGTTGGGGGCCTCTACTTAACTGAACTGAGCAGTGAGTGACCTCATAACCAGGCTGGTAGCTACATTACTCAGCAGAGTGACATTTAACTCTGAGTAAAACCAGGTCACTAAGCTGAGCGGCAGCCACACTCATTTGACATGGTGGTTGAGCCACAGGCTTTCCCAGCATGCAGTGTGGACTAAATATATCTAAATGTTTGTTGAAGGGAACAGCAAAGGAGGCTAGAACCAAGATGACATGTACTTCATTTTTGGTGAGAAGATGGTAGCAGACCTCAGGCAAACATCTCCATCAGTTCTTGATGACAGCAGCACCTTCAGCAGACACTGTGACACTGTGAAGAAGGGCATTCAAGTTCTTGCCATCACCCTGCACCAAAACACCAGGAAGGAACAACCTCTGCCAGCACCCACGGGTGGACGTCAAGAAGCACTGGCAGAATTCGACTCACTCCTGGTCTCAACCAGATATAAACGGCTTACTTAGCGTGGCCAAAATTTAGAGGCGCCTCCAAAAAAGCTATGATAGACAAATTAAACTCCTTAGCTGTCACCAGGTCACTGTTAATGCACTCATGCCCAGCTGCATGTGAAAGTGATTGATCGCTGTGTACATGTATGGGCGACAGGCCTTGCTCTATTAACCTGACAGAGCCATGATATAGGCCTGTGAAACAAAGGGGGTCCTCACTCCTGCAGCAGAGCACCCTTGTAAGGAAGGGATGACAAGAGCAGTGGGAACACTGTAGACTTCCTTTCTCATAGTGTTCTGAAAGTCTGATGCTGTTATCTGTCCTCATAAGGCTGCTTGGCTAGTTTGTGGCTGCCTATCTAGTCCTCTGACTGTGAAGGGTTTTGAACCTTGCTCCTGGGTTGCAGGACAGCAGGGTTGTCAGTTTCTGTCTTCCCTGGCCACCTAACACCCAAGGTAGAGTAGATGTTCAGATATGAATGATCAAATGAACTTCAGAGAACTTACAAACTAAAGAAGGAAGTTAGCAAGTAGGTAACTTCCCAACTGGCCTTCATTGAGAAGAAATTCATTATTATGATACAACTATCTAGGAAGATGGGACTTGCAAATGGCATAGTGGTTGGGAGAGAGGCTACACAGGGGCCCGAGGCAAAAGCTGGACTCAGACAGGCATGGTAAGTGTGGTTGCACTGTGCTTTCTATGTTGTTGGCAGACTCTCAAGGGTCAGTTGTAGAAAAATAAGATAGAAAGAGCTCTGTCTGGACCAGTGGGAAGTGGGATGTGAGCTAAGACCATAATCACCCTGGTTCTGCTCACTCGAAGTCTAGCAGTAAACACATGAAACTACAAGCAACAGATCAGAAGCGGGCTCCTTCCCATACAATCTACAATATACGTTAGAGTTAGATAAATTCCCACATCTCAAAGCCACTTGGGTTCTTAATCTAGAATCTAAGCATGCTGAATAGACAAAATGTGCCTAGTCCCCTGAAATACAAAACTGTATATGAGGATCCCCACCCCCCACCATGAGAATTTGTTACTAGTAGATTTAGAAGAGATGCCTTTTCTAAGGTAGAAAGAGAACACTGGGGGACATGGGTATACTCAAAGCAGGCATAGAGCAGAAGGAAGCTAGGCCCACAAGACATTTGGAGGTGGCCCCAAGATGTTGTGAGTTAGCTGCTGGTTATCCCAGGGAACAAGATTTCTACTCACCAAGGCTACTGGATGACGACCTGAAGGCAAGAGCAGTGATTGACAGGAGATGTTATGATGGTCCAGGCTAACCCCACCTACTCTAAGACAGCAACGAGGACAGGAGAGAGCAACACAGAAGACCTCTAGACTACCTCACCTTCTCTTTGCCATGTTCCCGGGTATAGCCAAGCAAACTAAAGTGGTGGGTGGGGAAGGGTCAGGGAGAGGGTTTAGGCTTCTTCCAGTTGAAACTGATTGATTGAGAAGATGAAAGAGGATAGAGCTGACAGCCATGTAAGATAATATATAGGAGAATTTTTATATTTAGGTGCATGGATATGAAGCACAAGGGATGGCTCCTAACTGAAGAGAAAGAAGTTATCCCACAAGCAGGGCTGGAAAAAAATTTGTTGAAGACAAACTGAAGAAGTAAATGTATTTTACTGTGAAGTTTGGGAAGTGGAGGAAAAACACAAGGAGCAAACCTAAATACAGGTTCAATTCCCAGCATATACATCGCAGCTCACAACTGTCTATGAGTCCAGTTCCAGCAGATCCATGACACCAGACATGTGCATGGTACACATATATATGCATGCAGGCAAAAATGCCCATAAAATAATAAAATAAAATAAATGTTTAAAAAAATAAAAGCAAGCAAAAGTGGCTAGGGTGTAGCTCAGTGGTACAACTCCTGTCTTATATGTCCAAGGCCTTGAGCTTGAGCCTATCAGCAAAGAATAAAAAGCACAACACACACAAATCTACTCAGTCACATACACAAAACAATCACATCTCAGAAACCAACAGAAATTTCAAAGGCATCAGGGTGCGCTGGCAAGTACTCCCAGACCTTCCTAGGTAAAGTCGGAACTGGCAGGGTCCGCACACAGGTAAGCAAAAGGGAGGTTGGAACTGTGTGTGCTTCCATGTCTCCATCAGAAACTGGCTTTGACTGTTAGTGAGCAACCAGCTTACACACTGCTGTGGGTCATCCACACGTTAACCAGCATAGAACAGTTTGCGGTGGAGCTTTTAGTTAAATTCTAAGATTAAAAACCCCTTGCATACCAGGGAAGAGTTCCCAGCATCCCTTCGCATGCCTGACTCTAGAATCAGACATCAGTGGACCATTTCAATCTGGCTTCCAGCTCTGCTACAAGCCAAAGACCCAAGCACATGAAATCTTTTTATTTGTTTGTTTTTGTTTGTTTGGTTGGGTTTTCTTGTTTTGCTTTTTTGTTTTGTTTTGTTTTTCTGAGACAGGGTTTTTCTGTGTAGCCCTGGCTGTCCTGGAATTCTGTAGACCTTCGAACTCAGAAATCTGCCTGCCTCTGCCTCCCGAGTGCTGGGATTAAAGGCATGTGCCACCACTGCCTGGCAATGCACATGAAATCTTAACCCACAGTTCTCCACTGGTCATTTCAGTTAGCCTTTGCTTTTCTCCCAACTTGTAAGCTCTGCTAAACACATTTCTTAAATGGCATAGCTGATGTATTTCCTATTTTCATTTTTTGAAAAATTTTATGAAAATGTGAAAGAAATTTTAAAAATGCTTTCTGGATCATGCTTATGCATGAAAGCAAGAATTTAATTGTGCAAGAAGGTTGATTAAATCATGATTGTTTCATTTATACCTGAGACACCCATCCTTCTTCCAGTCCCCCTTTTTGGGGGAAAAACTCGTTAATTTAAATAAATTTTACACTTAAGCTAATTGAGACCAGGGGGATGAAGTGCTCTCCAGATAAAAAGAGGTGAGAGAGTATCAAGGGGTGACCATAGTCCTGGTCCTTTTTGCTCCCAGTCCTTAACGGCTGCCGGCTGCCATATATATAAGCCAGCCACCTCCACCTCTCCTCTCCACTCCTAACCCTCCTGAGCTGAAGCCCCCAGTCATCTGCTCTCCTTGCCTTGGACACTTACAAACCAACCGTGATGAATTGAGTTCAATGTGCAGTTTTGCAAAACAAATAAAGGAAGCATAGGGGAGGAAGCAGGGAAATAAAGAGCCACTGTCCTCTGCTTGAGCACAGGCAGCTTAAGGGAAAGCGCTTCTCACTAGCTTCTTTTATAAGAGGAGGAAAAAAAAAAGTGTGCCTGGTCCGGGAAGCTGATGTTTTAATCTTAAGACTAACCAATTGACGGCTGTGGCAGCTCCTACATTCAGAGTTCACTTTGAAAGGACTTCTCTAGCTACCAGCAGCTTTTGATCTCCTTTGACAGTAGAATACATATATAGAGAGAACATCAGTCTATAGCCTTACCTTTATGGCTCCCTTTAGGGCATGTATATTTACTAACTGACACTCAGAGATGCTTACAGTTTATATGGAGGGAACCCAAGAGCACACACCCCAGCTCCATCTAGCACTGACACAAGGTCACACACACTAGTTACACTTAAAAGACAAATTCCCCACTTTTAGAGAGAAAAGGCGCTGTTGATTAGTTTATGACTTTCGGCCCACATTTCCTGTCCCTCAAATGTATCCTACTTTTCCCTTAGCACAGTGACATCAGCAGTGCCTCCCCAACCCCAGCCCTTTATGGTATTTTTTTCTAGTCATAGAAAAGATTCACACTTTTACCGATACAGTGTCGTGAAGAACGCAGTAACATATTCTCAACCCTGATTCTTCTCACCCACATCAGTTCACCACCAACTTTTAAATCGACTTTAAATTATTCCAATCTAGCCAAATGTAATTTGCTGGCTACTAATAAAACACATGCATTTTTACCTTTCAGAACGTTTAAGCCTCCAAGCCAGGAAATCTGTACTGAGAGCCAGTGCTCAGGACCAGAGGCTGGTCTCTGAGACCACCTAGGATCCTGCATGCTAATCTGACTCAGGGCCTCTGAACCTGTAAGAAGAAGATGGGCTGTGTGATGGAGAGTAAGCCCGCTCCCCAGCTTGTACCTGAAGGTTCCAGTCTTCCCTTGCTCAGCCTGGACTGGATCTGTTAGCTTACCCGAGGTGTGGGCTCAGATATGGTGGTTGAACCATTCAGGGGCAGGTCTCTCCAGCCACGCTCCAATTCCACTCCTGTTCTGTAGCCTTTTAATGAACTCGGTGACTCAGCGCCAATCCCTTCCCCCCACAGGCCTCCAGTCACTCTTCTCAATCGCCCTGATGCCCATGTGACAGCACAGTTGTCTCCACCGAGACTAATCCCATATCAATAAGAGCTTTCAGGACAACTGGGACCAGAACGCTCTGTCTCTCCTCCACTTTGCTGACCCACCCAGGGACCACAGAATACTCCCCAAGTGTATACTATTTTCAAAAGGCTCCACAGACGCACCATCACCCAGGCGGTGATTTTACTTGCAACGTTTGTGGCTTTAACAAAGCAACTTAGCTTTCAACCACCACTCAAGCAGGCACAGGGTGCGTTACTGGGATGAGACATGGTCATATTTACACACATGCAATTAAAACACAAGCAATGTGATGGAGGATTATTATGTAGCACAGGCCACCACCAAAGCACAAGATTCAAAGACAGCCTGCATATTCAAAGGCAGGCCAGGATGAGCTCTTAATACCTGATGTATGGAGTATACTGTTAGCATTCTCTGCCACAGATGCAGGATACAGCAACATGGAAAACTGTTTTCAGATTAATATGGCTAGAATGTGATGTGTTTCATCAGAAGACCAAAAGAATCAAAATCACTAAGATTGTTTTTTAAATCAGAGCTTTGTTGGCCACATGTAAACTGGCTGTTTAGAGGTCAGCTGTTCCACTTGCTTAGCTCTGTTCCTGCCATTTTTATCCCCTTTCTAAAGTAGGATGCAGAGCGCAAGGGAACAGCAGTCTCCCTCCTGAGACAGGGTCTCACTAAAGCCCTGGCTGTTGTGGAACCAGGCTGGCCGAGAACCCAGAGATCTGCCTACCTCTGCCCAGGCTTAAAGGTGTGTCTCACCACCCCTGGCAGGGAATAACCAGTCTCTATTCACAGGCTTTCTGGGTTACACCAACAGAAATTCCATTACCAAATGTCTCTTCTCGCTTTCATTAGAGGAGGCAGCTGGATACCAACCAGGGTCTCCTGTTTCTCTCCTTTTCTCTACCCCTCCCTCGCCTGTCATTTTTCTCAACGAGACCCTAGGACATGGCAGACTTTTATTTTGGAAGACATGAATTCCAATTCTAGGGTTAGAATCTTTAGAATCAGATCTGCATTTGAAGGCAACCATGGCTTCAGTGTTATTTGGCTGGGAAAGCAAGTGAGTTTTTCCCTCTTCAAACCCAACTGTGCGCTGATATCACAGGTCTGCTATGAGCAACAAAAGAGACAACAGACACCAGGTATGTAGCACAGAGCCTGGTTCCCCACGAGTCGTGGGTTTGAGCTATTTCATCAACATGAACACAGTACAGTGGTAGTAAATTACAAAGGAGCAGGCAGGGTCTGGAAACATCTGTCCTGGGTCTGGAGGAGAGTGTCTAAGGAAGGAAGAATGAGAGAGTCCTCCCGGGAAATGAAACCATCTCGTTTCCCTTGTCTGTCCATGTAGTTATTTGGTGCATACTATGGGCACAGCACTAATTAAAATGCCCCTCAGCACATCTCTCTTGAATAAAGCAATTTCCTAGGGCACTTACATACGAGCTCATTCACCAAAAGTCCACTCATATAATTCTTCAACTACAAACCCACAGTGTGAAAGGAGATGTATCAGTAATTCACTAGGATCCCAGAGCTAGAGTTAAAGATAGAGAAACATAAAGGGTGAACCTCAGCAAACTGACCTTTACTGAGAAGGCAGGCAGTCCTCATGGGCCATGTTTCCCATCTCAGATCCCAGGTCTGAAGGCCCTGAATTTTCCATAGGGTTTAATTGCAACCACATCAGAAGGAGAGAATTTGCAGAGATACAAGAATCTACCATTTCCTACACAGGACTGTGATTTCTACTTCCTTTACATTCATGTCTGTGAGCTGGCCTCTTCACTGTAGGAAAGTGAACTAATCAAACCAAAGCACAAACATGGCCAAAATGGGTAGGCCTGGGGGCTTTCTCTTAGAAATGACATAAATGTATTTTCATTTTGTTAAGACATGCAGAAATTGGTTTTGTTTCACTATTGACATTTTATATATCCATCATTATATTTTGTTTTATTTGCCCTCCCAGGTTCCTTTCTTCACACACGCTGGTCCCTTTTCCTTTCTCTTCTGCTTTTGTGTAATATATTCTTTTTTTTTTTTTTTTTTGGTTTTTTTTTTTTTTTGAGACAGGGTTTCTCTGTGTAGCCTTGGCTGTCCTGAAACTCACTTTGTAGACCAGGCTGGCCTCAAACTCAGAAATCCACCTGCCTCTGCCTCCCGAGTGCTGGGATTAAAGGCGTGCGCCACCATGCCAGGCTTGTGTCATATATTCTTAGAACTTGTCTTTCTCTCTCATAGTCTCATTTCTGCTTCCATGTCCTACACCACACACACACACACACACACACACACACACACACACACACACACTTGCATGCATGCACACACATAACTAGGTATCACCCTTTCTAGGTTTTACCACCTCCTAGCCATGCCATCGGGGGAATACTCTGTGAAGTTTTAGGGAATCCTTTAGGGAACTCTGAAGATCTGAACAATGGGGGTGAGATATCACAGTCATCAGGGGTGGCTGCTCGTAAGGTAGATATTTACTTCAAATCAGGCTCTTAAATGAGCAAGTTGAAGAGAAGGTTAGCATCTACCTACTCATGCCCCGGATTGATGAGACAGACTCTTCTCTATGAGGTTCTGAAATCTGATGCAGAAGGAAAATCACCCTTTGAGAGCCTTTAGAAGTTACTTAGAGCTGGCCTCCCCAGCTGGTCTCCCCTGCTTAAGACAGTTGACTTTGACTAAAACAAGCAAAAGCCTAAATCTTTCTTTAGAGAGATTCTTTGAGATAGGATGGGCCTTTAATTTTCATTTGAAGTGTGAAATTAAGAAGAAAATGAAAGGAAACATTTGAACCCTAAAGGCAATGCAGCTGTTCTGATGCTAAAAGAAATCATCACACTTTTGATTTGCTAGAAACTGAGGCAACGGGAAACAAACAGAAACGTCAGAGCAGGACTGTCATGGAGGAGAAAACACGTCTGTTCATTAAGAGACAGCTCTTGAGCAATTACAAAGATCCTACTGTCTCACCCACAGGCAAATCAGATGTCCTAGTGCCTCTAAACTACAATGCACTGTAGGCTTCAGGGGCCCCACACTGACCTGCATCCAGGGACCATTTGGTCAAAGGTTAACAAACAACATAATGCACACACTGCTCTGTACCTGACCTGCATGACTTCAAAGAGTGGATGGGTAGATATGGCCTTTCAAATTACCTTCCCTAAATACTGGTTTCCATAAGTAGGACTTTAATAGAAGCTGTATATCAAGTAGGAGAAACTCATACTCTGTGTCAAGTGTCTGGTTTCTCCTGACAGCTCCGTATAGGCCCAGATTGACACTCTAAATAATTCATTAATTCACACATGAAAAACCCATTCTGATCTTTAGGGAGTACTTGACATGTTTACCCTAAAGTTATAAAAAGCAGACTTATTAAAATTCCTCCAGAGTAGAAGTAAGGCTTCAAATACAATTTTCATTCCCCAAAATGGTGCTGTTCCTCCCCATCCCACCCCACCCTACCCCACCCCGATATATCTATAGTTGCCCAGTCAGTCAAGCTATGCCCAGGAAAAACAAAATACAAGTCTGTCTACATCAACTAGGTGAACTGCACAAGTTACTTGGGTTCTCTAACAAAGTCAGAAAGATACAAAGGAAACAGGAAAACCACAGACTAGACCAGATTACACACACTCCATGGTAGATTTATCTTGATTCCCTCTAAGATTTAGGCATATAACTCTCTTTATAGCTGCGACAATTGTTTTATAACAACATGATGTAGAGGTTCATTCTGAGGAAGTACTTTATGTTAAGCTGCCGAACAAGAAGGAGGCATGGATGCGGATAGTAGGTTGTGTCATCCAAGGAGAGCACTCAGTACCAAACAGTGAAGTCCTTATATTCCAACATTACAACGCAGCGCCTGGTAGTCCCTTGCTTAGTAACACTATTTATTCTTCCATACTTAGTTTGAAAGAGAATCTCCCACTTTCTGTGATTTCACGATTTTTTGGGTCTGGGTCTCATCATATTCAACATAAATATCCCATCTAGGCAAAACAGTGTGGGTGGTTGATATCATCTATGACATTTACTATAAACGGTATGTCTGGGAGTGTTATATCATCAGTCCTTTTAAATACAGTGCCCCTAATTATAACCATCACTCTGTCAAGAGGCAAGGACTCTAAGATATGGGCCATAGGTGTCTTCAAGGACGTGTGGTTGAACACTGACTTGCTTGCTTTCTTCTAGCCACTCACAACTTGATCCAACGTTAGCTCCTGTGCTGCAGTGCCTGTAGCATATGCTTTAGCATTAAATGAGTAAGAAACCGGGTCAGGGAATATGGTTACAAACCTGTGTCCAAAAAAGGCAAAGCTGCAAACCCAAAGCAGAGTAACAGGATTCCCACCACCCCTCTCCACTGGACAAATTCCTCAAGCTGGGGCTGGGACAATGGCTCAGTGGTGAAGAGCACCGGCTGCCCTTCCAGAGGACCTGGGTTCAATTCCCAGCAAACACACGGCTGCTCAAGTCCCAGTGGCCTCTAGGAGCACTTCATACACATGATGAACATGTGTGTGTGTGTGTGTGTGTGTGTACAAGCAAAACACCCATATACATAAAATAATAAAATAATACCTGTCTTAGACGGTATCTCCATACATTTTCTTGTAATCCTTCCTCTTCCCTAGTTTCTCTTTTAAATATTTGTTCAGTGTTTAATATTAACTCGGTGCTCTGTTATAATAGGTATTTATTCAATGCACATGAAGTTTTTATTTTAAATTTCTATTTTAGTCTGAAATATAAAGATATAAGGCTAGCAACTACTTGCCCCAACACACACATAAATTAAATATGCAGCCCGAGGAACCAGTAAGTATATATTCAGAGAGCATGCAAGAGGTGGATATTCATTCCAGCCCCTATCAAACACAACGGTCTGACTTGAGGGAATCACAGGGAGAATGAGAAATCAAGATTGATGTTGCCAGGGAAGCTCCCTAATGGGGGGAAATGATCGTCAGTAAAGGATGAAACAGGACTTTAAAATAGCATAGGACAGACAATGAGGAATGGGCTTGCCAGCTTTGATATATCCTCCAGGGCAGAGAGCCACCCTAACTAGGGACCTCACACAGCCCAAGGTGACTTCTACAATTTGTCCTGTGAACTCCACAGGTGCAAGGTGGCCTGAGTGCATACCTACCATGAATGAATAAACACATTCATTTGTCATTCTATTAAAGTACCAGACACAACATACAACTCCAGTTTTAGAACCACAGTAAGCAAGAGCAGTTTTATGTGGCACATTCTTGAGGCCAGACATTGTAAGGTATACTGAACTTGAGCACTCACATACAGAGATGCCATACCCCAAACTCATAGAACGTATGAGTTCTCTTCCCTCAGAGCATGCCTCTGAGATGCTATAGTAGTCCAGGTGATGCCAGACATCCCACACATTTGCAGCTGAAATGTTGCTTTTAAAACAATAAAGGGATATTTGATAAAGAACATCCCACTAGATTCTCAGAAATAACATAGTAGATACAATTATGCAGTTAGGTAAATGATGCATCTTACCAGGCTATGGATTGAAAATGCAGAATCGCTGCAGGCTGAAAGGCAAAACAAACAACAGAAACCAGTTCCCCCTTCCCTAGTAAGCAGCCTGATGCACATTTCTGAACATGGACATTTGTTGCTGACAACCACCATCAGACAAAGCTTTATGACCTGGCTCCACTCCAGAGACAGCCACAGAGAGGGCTGTAGAGCATTCTTGGAAAGTATTCAAGTGCCACATGTGGTCTGACCTCTTAAAGCTGCCCCAAACATCACAACACCGCACACTGCAGACAGCTTGGCTAAAATGCTAACAGTCTTGGCTGTTACACACACACACACACACACACACACACACACACACACACACACACACACAAACAGCTGCCTTCATTTTACAGTGCCAATATCCAGACCCAAGCCTGCCTTCTGTATCCTGCACGAGTCACCATTACTGTAGTGTCATTCTTCTATCTCCCAACTCTTACTGGAAGGAGGGGAAAGTGCTCTTTCTGTTGCCCAGCCCCAGCACTAAGATGAGCCGTGTGTGTGTGTGTGTGTGTGTGTGTGTGTGTGTGTGTGTGTGTGTGTGTGTGTTAGGCACAGAGAGCACAGCATCTGACAAGAACTACCTCCAGCTCCAACCCACAGTGGGGCAGGAGAGTAAACTTATACACTGTGAGGCACACACTCATCTGATTCCTGCTCTAACAACTGGTAAAAGGGAGCGGGGAGGAAGAAACTTAAAAATAAACAAACAAATAAATGCTACTTAACTCTTCAATTTACCCTTCTCCTGGCACTACTGCTCAGTCCTCTCAATTCTAATTTTTCTGTTCCTTCCATGTACTTCTATAATTTCACTTTTAACACCCTTTAACATTTCTTTCTTTTTTTGGAGTGTGCTTTCTTCCTATTAAAGTGTGCTGGCTTTTCTGTTTCTGATAAGTTCTCATAAGCACCTAGATGGTTCACGGAATTGACAGCAGTGTGTACTAAAGATTTGGGATTCCATGTGACACACTGCAGCTTGCAAATGAGACTTTTGTTTCCTTTGTGGGGGAGGTTTCAAGGGTGGAAGGTGTGTACAAGGGACAGGGAGATGAGCGGGATTGGGGTGCATGATGTGAAATTCACAAAGAGGCAATAAAAAGTTAAATTAAAACAAAGAGAAAACAGGGCTGGTGAGAGAGCTGGGCTCTTGCCACCTCATGATCCCAGTTTAACCCTGGGACCCCTGTAAAGACAAAAGGAGCAAACTGAGTCCTGAAGGTCATCCTCTGACCCTCACACGCTCATGCAGGCACGCTCACGTGCACACATGGCAATAGAAGTTCTCTTAGGGAAGAGAGGATAGCAATGAAACCTGAATAGCAATGAAACCTGAAGAACGCTTGGAACTCTCAATGCTGGGCATCAGACAAAGACTGGAGCGCCACTCAGGGTTTTAGCAATGTGCCAAAGCAAGAGTCAGTAAGAAAGAAAACACGGGTTCAAGATCTCAAGGTCTTATCGGTACAGGCAGAGAGGCGTGCGAGAATATAACTCTTCCGGGTTCTGAAGCTGCCTGCAGAAAGGCTGGTTTCTTATTCCTGGCACGTGCTCTCTTTCATGAGCGCTCACAGTGGACCATCAACTTTCCTTTGTTACCCTGTCCCTCAGGATTCTCTAACTCACTTAACAGAAACTACTTTGTCCGGAAGAGGACACATTGGCTAATCCCCAAGTCCTTTGAGGGCTAAAAAATTTCCCTGTAGGGTGCAACATTCTATTTTTCTCTTGGCTTCCTGAGTCCTCTCACTTCTGGGCCCAAAAGCACAACCCAAGGGACATAACACACACCAGGGACCCAATCGGCCAAGTCATAGTCCCCATGTGTGGGATTTGTGGTTCCTACCCTTGTGTTGTCTTTCCTGGACCCTCCTCCCTCCCCATATCAATGCCAGACTTTAAATACATGGCTACGCACGGTGAGGTGAACGCACAAAAAAACCCAGGGCTGTACATCAAAAAGCTCCAACTTCAGTCCTGAAAAAACACCCTGGGCTGCAGCCAAGGCATGGTGTGCCCTCTGCTCACTCGGCTCACTCCCTCAGGCCTGCTTCAAAGCTCACCAAGAATGGCAGTGCCCAGCACAGGCGGCACTCAGCCACAAGGCCACGAGGTACACAGTTGTAGACCCGCCCCCTTTCCACCCCACTCAGTTGGCAGTGTTTTCCAGTTGGTGCCTTTATGGGGGAAGGTATGCTAATCCTTGACCTCTCCATAACTCCTTCTTTTTTCCTACCTCTGTCTTCTCCCAGCATCCTGCTCTTTGAGAAAAGTGCTACCTGGAGCACTCCAGGTGTCTATACATCATTTCCCACAATTACACATATTCATTCATATTCATTCTCTCTCTCTCTTTCTCTCTTTCTCTCTCTCTCTCTCTCTCTCTCTCCCTCCCTCCCTTCCTCCCTCCCTCCCTCCCACCATGGCTCCCATAAACACTACTTTGCCAATTCTGACTTATGGTGTTATTATCTGGAAGCCCTCCTGGGTCTCTGAGGACAGGGCCCACATCTTACAGCAAGAAGGCATCAGAGGCTCACGGGAGAAGAAACCATTCAAGGAAATGCCGATGGGTTTAGGGTGTTCACAGGACAGTTTAGAGGTGAATGCACCCAAAGACTATAGAAGCTCAAGGTTTCTTAGGGGAAAGCCTATCACTTCGGCCCTTACGCTCCCATTCCCGTGTGTTTTGTCCTGCTGCCTGCAAGCCGTGTGGGTAAAAATGCAGAAACCCTGAACAGAGGATTATGTATCTAGGGAAGGGCTGGAAGTCTGCCTTACTCTGGAGGATATCCAAGTGCCAGTTCTTTGAGCTCAATTACTCCATCTATAAAATTAGATTATAAGATAATACCTGTGTCTTAAGGGGCAGTTGTGATACCAGGAATATCTGAACCGTTTCTCCTACTCAGCCGAGAAATTGCAGTGCTCAATAAGTAGGGGCTGTTATTTTTTTTTTATGAACAAGATATCTTGCTATAAAAGGCTCCAGAGATATTGGCAATCACATGGCTGAGTTAGCCCTACCAATGGTATAGCATCACAATGTAGCTTTTATAGCCAAGGCCCAGGTTTGGGTGGGAGGATTCTCATTCTCAATTATAGAAACAAGGTTAAAAGCTGTCATTAAAAGTAAAACCCCAGAGCCAGCTGTGGTGATATGCATCTATAATACCAGCCCCGAGGAGGCTCGGGCAGGATCATGAGTTCAAGGCCCACCTAGTCTACATAATGAGACCTTGTCTCTGGAGGCAAAATAAAATCTCAAGATCTAAAAGAAGAGACAGATCTCCCCACTCCCCACTCCCACTTCCTACAGACACACACAGAGACACACACATGGGGGGGGGGGCTACATCAATTAAAAAAACGTTACTGTCAATAAGATAAAATCAGGCAAAATCCCAGCATAGATGATTTAAAGACCCCCATCATATACTGAGTAACAAGAGTAACAATTGGCACTGAACAGTTACTGAGGGAGGAGAGTCACTCAGAATCGGGGATGTGCATCCTGCTAGTTTCCCGTGCTTTAAGAGATGCCCCACACCCAGGTAGGTGTAGACGAAACAAAACCATGACCTTCTAAGGGGGTGTATGGGAAGAGCCGGAGAGGGAGGGGTGGGTTGGATATATTTAATTGTATACATGTATGAAATTCTCCAAAAGAGAGAAAGAAAATGGAAATGCATTAATATCGGTCCGAAACTAAAGCATCAAAAATTGGGAGCTGGAGGTGGAAGGAAAATTCTGTAAGTTCTTTTGTCAATGAAATTGCCCATGGTGGAGTGTGTCTGTATCACATAGCTTGGAATTTAGCCACACAATTTTAGTGAAGACATCTTGGTTACTAAAAGGACGATAGATTCAAGCCATTTTCAGGCCACATTGATACCGTGTATTTTTCTTACACTAAGGCATATATTCAAAACCTCATCTTGTCACAAAGGGAGAGTGCAGTCTTAAGTAATTAGGAGCTGAACTTTGCCCTCCACCTGTGTCCCTAAATTGATGATCTGTCTGTGGCTCTGACTATGATGGAGGGCTTCAGCTCTGTCGTTTATCTTCTATTTGGTGTGTGTGTGTGGGGGGGGTGCCCTCAGTTGTGTAGCCCTGGCTAGCTTAGAACTTGCTATGTAGACCAGGCTGGCTTCAAACTCACAGAGATTCCCCCACCTTTGCCTCTCAAGTTCCGGGATTAAAAGCTTACACCACCAAGCTTAGTTTGTCATTTTCTCTGAGAGGGGAAGGAAGCAGAGAGCGTGGGCAGAGACTCCAGAACACAGATCATGGGACTGCAGTCCTGTCTCCAGAAGAGAATGGAGAGTTATTAAAAAAAAAAAAAAAAAAAGAGTCCCTGTGAGCACAGCATGCACTCTTATAGTCCAGATCAACAACACATCCTGGGAAGCCAGAGAAGTGGGAAAGGCGTGTGTAAAACAGAATCTTTCCACATTTTCTGCAACTGAATCAGCCCCACGCTGACCACACACTGCAGAGGGTAGTTTAGAAATGAGTTGTAATGACTGACTGAGCATCTGGTTCCTCTGGAGCAGCCAGAGAGGAAGGGGGCTTCAGGGAGGGGAGGGGCCGCAAGGAGCGGACGGATGGGAGTCTCTCTATGGAACTTCTAATCACCCTAAGTGACACTGGCTCAGGAACGTGATGTCCGTGACAAACAACCCCTAAATGCACGCCGGATAGGTGGAGCCACCGCCCGACTTATTCATTTTATTCTTTAGCACCTTAAATATTTTGTATCTTCCTGAGATTGTCTTGTGTTTTCTGTCACTGGGCTGACAGGTTAGGGGCGGGGCAGAGCAGCCCCTCTGGAGCAGAGCTGAATGTCAGACAAGGGCAAAGGGCACGGTGTGATCTGCTGAGTGCCCTGCTCTCTCCTGATTACAGATATTATATCCGCTCTGCCAGGAGGGCAGAAGGTGGGGCTGAGTGATTAGTTAAGTACTGGAGCTTTCGAGCTTTCGAGCTTTCGCCTTTCCCCTTCTCAAGGCCAATGCACCAAATAAGTGGACTTCACCAACACTAGTTTAAAAACTAAACACCCGAATAAATTAGGGAGCTTCATTGTAAATCGGATCAGTATAGAAAAGCCATTTAGAAGAAGGTCCTCTCCCTCACAGTTCCGTTTTTCTACAAACCTTTAAAGTGCATACTGGATGTTTGGTGATCTCTTTTGTGGACACTTTTTGTGTACACTCAAGATACGAAGGGGGAAAAGTCACTTTTATATTTTTGACTAGTTAAGAAACACAAATTTTAAAGTAATAATTGTTCCTTAAAATAAAAACCGGGCAGACTGTAAGCAGCATAGGAATGACCTATTCTGAGATTTCCTATATAATTCTAATCTAAGTTTTGATTTCTTGATGAGAATAGAGGTAGAAAGTCTAAAAAGAAAAGCTTACAGCACCTCTCAAGACAGACAACAGTTTTCAACTGGCCCCTGTATCTGGGAAGGGTTTCCAGTATCTGCTATCCATCCCAGTAGGGCCATTTGTAAGGAGATTGATTGTAAGTTCATTGCTTTTATCCTTTTGGTTGTTTTAGAAGTTAGGGTGCTGGGGCTTAATTTGAATGCAGTTGTTGCCAAGTAAGCTTGGGGGCTATTGTTGGGGAGGTGCCTGGCTGTCTGTGTACACAGGAAGGTGAGAGGAAGCAGCCTTTGGCCAGAGGCAGAGCACTTCCTTGGGGCTGCTAACTGCTGTTTGGCATTCCAGCAGAAACTCATTAGCACTTGCAATCCCCAGCCCCAGCCAGTGGGGCACTGCACTGCTCCATAAACTCACACATTTACCTGAACTGTTTCTAAACACTTGGTTTCCCTTTCTAAGGAAACCTTGGCTATATCTCTGTGGTCTAACACTAGCCCAGCCATGAGCCTGTCCTGGGTTTCATCCCCAGCACTGCAGAAAGTAAAATTATTAAAATCAGCACCTTATAGCTCATATTTCATTTTATCGGTAATAAAAATATTTTCTGATAATCATAGTTTAAAATGTTTAATAGTGAGTCCTAGTTAGGGTTTATCATAAAATCTCCTTGTGTTCATTCTTTGTACATAGCAGAAAATTCCACTAAATGAAGGAGGTTGGGGGGGGCAGTATTTGTTTGTTTTAGTTTTAGTTCCAATAGACCACATATTATCATAGGGTGAAACTTGAAGCCCTCAACCAGAAATCCCAAAAATTTGGGGTTCCTAACTATGGATGCACTTTGTAACCATTAGGCTCAAATAAATGTGGCTCTTCACAACCTCTGGGCCAGTGACTGAAAGAGCCAGTCCCTGAAGGAAAAAACAAAGCAAAACACAGCCCTTCTCAACATCTCATTCCCTGTAGGGACTCTTAACAAGTTAAGACAGCCAGCCGAGAAATAGACACACATTATTAATCAGAATCTCAGTGTAAATACTTGAAGTCTGGATTTAGTCAGGTTTCTCTTCTCTGACTCAGGCAAGAAAACTGGAGTGGCAGTGTGAACCAGAGAAGCATCTGCCAAAAAGAATTAATTAAATTGAAGGGAAGCTAACAAAAGGAGGCCTGGTTTGTGTTAAAGCAGATCTTGTAGTAAGAGGCTGGACTCTAGAACCCTGAGCACTCCCGTTTATCCACATGTGAGCATCATAGGTAACTCTGTATTGGCTCCTAAATACAGAAGGCCTAAGCTGCTATCAGAGCAAATCCCTGCCTTTTCAATCTTTCCTTCTAGAAGCAAGTCTGTTAAAGGTGAAAAATAGACATTGGCTACGTCTAGTGGTTCAGCTGCCTAACTCTGAATAAGACTCAGAATACAGAACCTGTGGTGATTTTTCAAACATTTTCCTAGCATATTTCTTCCTCTCTGCATTTATTTTGAACAGCAACTCACTACAGGAAGTTTTTATAAAATGCCTATTATAATTTAGAGTGTATTCCAGGCACAAAACAGATCTAGAGAATACAGAACCCACTCTTGTCCCTTCAGTTTTAAGGTATGATAGTCATATCACAAACCATGTATATTTATAATATACAACTATAAGTTTACACACACACACACACACACACACACACACACACACACACGTGCGCACGCTCACAATAAGGCATACAGTCAAGAGAGTAGGCATCTGATAGGGAACCAACAAGCTCCAACTTCCCATTGCCTGACTGCCTCTCCCAACTCTAGTCATTATTGGTCCAATCTCTGTCATTATTAGTCAGTTTATATTGTATGTAGCTTTGTATAAATGGAATTATTCATTTGGACTATTTCACTTAGCATATATAGATCTTGAGATTTATCCATAGGAACTGCACAAATGTGGTACACATACATACATATATGTAGGCAAAACACTCATGCACAGAAAATAAAAATAAATATCTGTATAAAACAGTCATGCCAGCCAATTATCAGCTTACAAGATGCCTCAGACCGTCTCACTTCAGCCCTAAGTACAATCTTTTTCATTTTCCCCCGTTCTAGTGACTGTGGTACCATCTCACTGTGGTTCAAGGGGCTGTGGTACCATCTCACTGTGGTTCTAGGGGCTGTGGTACCATCTCACTGTGGTTCTAGTTACATTTTGTTACTATCTAAGCAACATTTTTGTCTTTTTTTCCCCACATGTTTGACAGTTCATCTTAAGTGATAAAGTGTACGATTCTTTTGCACTTTAATTCTAATGTCCTTGAGGGAATGGGGTGTTGAGGCTGGGTTGTCTTACTATGAAGTCCAGGATAGCCTTGAACTCAAGATCCTCCCTTTCTCAGCCTCCAGAATGCTGGGGTTGTGAAGGGTACCATGCTTGCTTGCACACTATTTAAGTGGGTTGTTTTGCTTTGCATTGTGGAGCTGCAAGAGATCATCATACAATCAAAATATACAAGTTGTTTGCCAGACATGATTTACAAATAGTTTCTCCCAGATGTTTGCCTTTTCTTGAGTCTTTTGAAAAGCAAAAGTTCATCTTTTAATGAAGGGCTATTCATTTTTTTCTTATGGTTTTTTTTTTTTTTTTTTTTTTTTTTTTTTTTTTTTTTTTTTTTTTTAGGTTTTTCGAGACAGGGTTTCTCTGTGTAGCCCTGGCTGTCCTGGAACTCACTCTGTAGACCAGGCTGGCCTCGAACTCAGAAATCAGCCTGCCTCTGCCTCCCGAGTGCTGGGATTAAAGGCTTTCTTATGGTTTTTGTACTGTATTTGATAAATTCCAACTAAGAACTGCAAGCCAAGGGAATAGATTTGTGTTCTGTCTTCAAAGCTGATACTAGCTTTGAGTTTGTTCTTATATACATGTGAGTTAAGCACGAGGTGCTTATGTTTTCTTGAAGTTGTTACAGTATCATTTGTACAAAAGGTGGTTGGTTGCTCCGTGTTGCAGCTCCTCCTTAGTCAGAATGTCTCCTGCAGATCTTTTTACTGTTTCATGCATCTGTTTGTCTATCTTATTTCTAAACCTCAGTGTTTTGACAGGTCTTATAACAAGTCTGGTATCCCCAAGTTTGTTCATCTTTTTCTGACTTCATTTTGTCAACTTTAGCACTTCTATGCGGATTTTTGAATCAGCTCATCAGTTTCTACAAAAAAAAAAAAAAAAAAAAAAAAAATGCCCAAGGAATGGAAAGCTGAACCAGGAAGATTCACATTGTAACACTATTGAGTGGCTGAGCTTATGGAGAGGAAGAAGTTTCCAAGCCTAGCTCATACCTTGACTGCCATTAGTAAACTGATTGTGCTAAAGAGAGACGTATCATTCTTTCACAGGTTTGTTTCTGTCATCTGGTTTAAGACTGTCATCGTACCAACAAATCCATATTTTATTTTCAGTATATCTAGCTTGGAAAGGGGACCTTCCCTCAAATACTCCATCACTTCCTTCACAGCTCCTGACTGAGGTCTCCTAACACCGCCCAGTAACACTCCTAAAAACACACTATTCTCAGTACCTTTTCATGTCTCTTTCTTTTTTTCTTTTTTGTTTTTTTTTTCGAGACAGGATTTCTCTGTATAGCCCTGGCTGTCCTGGCACTCACTTTGTAGACCAGGCTGGCCTCAAACTCAGAAATCCACCTGCCTCTGCCTCCGAGTGCTGGGATTAAAGGCGTGCACCACCACGCCCAGCCTTCATGTCTCTTTCAAACAATAACCCAAATGCTAGTAACAGAATGTCTTAAAAATAGTCATCATCCTTTCAGATTATACAATGAATACAAACTATTTCCTTACTCAACTTCTATTGGGTGGTCCTAATACTGAAGGTGCCTGTTTTCCTTAAAGCAAGTGTCCTTGTCTTTAAGCATCTTCTACTAGTGGCAAAAACCACTAAATTTTTAAAGTGCATTGCATGAGGATCTGCAGCTTCTTAAACTCCCAGGCTCAGTCAACAGTGTGTTTTCTTCTGTGTAAATTCCAAATACAGCATCATTAATCCAAACAATAGCTCTTCAAATGGCATGGGTGCCAGAGAAACCTCCAACTTTAAAGGTCAAAAGGGACTTTTCCTGAAGTCCAAACAGTTGCTACTGACTTCAAATCTCTTATGAGTACAGCAAGATCCTCCGAGCTCACACTCCCCTGCACAGGTGAAAACCCAACCAGGGAATATAGGCAAAGGTTTTGCCTAAAACCTGAACAAATGGTTGTACAGCCTATGGCTTAAAATACTCACGGTGGTTCAGGAGATGCAGGACTGTTGGCCATTTTCCTGCCTGCAACTCATTCTGTAGGAATGGCAGAAGAATTGAAGAATGTGGGGTGAAGCACCAGTCTAGCGTTTGATGGATTCCCTACAGCTCTCATGGAGCTGACCTTACTTGTAGCAAACTGCTGGTAAGGCAATTCCGTATTGAGAATGGCAGTCTCACAAAGTGGACTGGACTCCGGTGTGACAGGTGATCACACATGAACTGGTATTAAGGAATCTCTTTCTAAAACCCTGCCATAGAGGTATTCTGAATGGTAGCAGTCTAAAGTCCTCAAATGCAATCTATCCAATCACCTTTCAGTGTTGAAGCATATGTTACTCCACCTCACTCTTAGTGATCTTTCTGCAGATCTCACTCAGCACTTACCTATGAGCATTCACCAAATACTGTTGGAAAGTGGAAAAATTCCCAGGATGCTCCCCGTAAACAGATACATCTTCATCTACCTCTGCTGCAATAGGCACTTTGTGCTATATATAACCCCGTGGAGACTTTGCCTGCTGACACGATGACAACGAGGATGAAACAGGGAGCCAAGGAACCTATTCCAGGTTCCTCCCTTGTGCCTGGTCCATAGACACATTCTGGACAGTCAAGACAGATGTTCACAGGCATCTTAGGAACCAGTGAGAATTAGCGAGAATGTCAGAGCTAGAAAGGATACAAATTAACTCATCTAATAACTCATCTAATGACTCAAGGGTGGAAATGAGGAAACAAAGCTAATGTTCTCAGGATCTCTGTGAATGTGAGAGAGCTTCTAGAAAAAAAACAGTGCTGAACAAGCTGCTTAAGAAAGCAGAAACAGAAAGCACAGCTAGGACCCAAGGGTTGCTCTGAGGTCCTCATGAAGAACTGATGTAGCAAGTCGTGGGGGAAGAGGAGATGCCCTCACCTTTTAGTTGATAAGCGACAGGAAATCCACAAACAGCCTGAACAAAGATGAGCGATGGAGACAATCAGAGTAGTTTGTTCTGGCGCACACCTGTAAGCAGCATGGGTTTTAAGGGACGCTTTCCTTTTCAAGTTAAACAGTGTAACTAAATGTCGCAACATTTGAAAATAACTAAGAGCCTAATGAGGGAGTCTGTGGTTACTAAAGTGCCGGCTTAAGAAGAAAAGATGTTACAATGTAAATAATTTCCACATATCTTTTCATCAGCTTTAAATTAAAGCTAAGTGAAGAGCCTCCAATCATTTCCTTATCTCCAGAGCCATCGCTACCAGTAGCTCCTCAGTCACTCCTCCTACAGATACATTCTACAGCACCCAGGGCACCAAGACAGGCACTTATCATTAAGAAACACAAAAACATTAAAGAAATCAAAATGTGAGACTTAGCCAAACAATACCACACACCAGTGGTTCTCAATCTTCCTAATGCTGTGACCATTTAATACTTCATGTTGTAGTGACTCAAACCATAAAATTATTTTGTTGCTACTTCATAACTATAATTTTGCTACTGTTATGATTCATAATCTGATATGCAGGATATCTGATATGTGACTTCCAAGGAGGTCTTGACCCCTGACCCCAGGTTGAGAACCACTGCCATACAGTGTTCAGTATATAATACCTGGGATAATCCATATATCTACTTTCCAAAAACTTCATTCCTGAAATGCCCCCTCCCTCATAGTGATGCAAGCTATTGCCACAGTTTGCAGATCTGACTTCAGGCTAAAGGTATTCCTAGTAGGAACACCACTGACATAGTCTGTAAAACTTGCATGGCTAGGCTCCCAATCTCATACGATTTCTATCTATCTAGAATGATGCTAAAGTAGGAGGTGGATAGCAAGCACATTTCATTATCAACATAAAAACTAGGTAAAAGGTATTCTTTTCTCGCCCCTGAGACTCTTTGTGCTTTGCTCTGGCAGCACATATACCACACTCAGAGTGAAGGACAGATGGCATGTGACCTACACAAGCTCCAGATGGAAATCTGGGAAATGCTCTGCACTGTCTGAAAATGTCAAAGATTAAAAAATAAATTAAAAAAAAATAAAATTGACTTTAAAAAGAAAGATTTATTGTTTTCTGTCCCTTCCTCTATAGTACCTGTCAGGAAAAAGAGACTCTATGTGGAGTCTATTAATCTATCTTTTCCTCCTGGGCCAATGCATTCTTCTGATTAAAGGCTGGTCTGGTCTAACCAGTACTGGGTATTAGCACAACAGAACAGAGGCCAAGAACAATAGAAACACTGGTTCTAGCCAGTGAGCCCAGACCTGGGCAAATAATGTTTCAACTAAAGCATTTGATCAGTGAGCAATTCATTGCCAAACTTCAGACTCTAAGTTCACAAAGGAAACATTAAAACATTCTGAGTGGATATGGGGACCAGTCCAAAGCCTGACTCTGTAGACTTGAAAAGGCTACTTTAGAGTATGGCAAAAAAGGCAGCGGCAGCAGTGACAGTGGTGGAGGAAGAGGAGGAGAAAAATAATTCCTTCAAAACAAAAATCCTAGTGGCCCTGCTTTTGGGGGACTACTCTAGTGACAAATATGTGTCTTTATATATCTTTCCAAATTGTGCTGCTCAAGGTAGAGAATTCTTTATGTAGATTCTTCTACATAAAGAATCCTCTACCAGACCTCTAGCAGATCTAGAAATGGCTTTTAAGAGGCCAGCTGAAAATGTTCACCATAGACTACCTGAGCCCTCTTCATCTTCTCCAGGAAAGTTCCAGAATCTGTTTGACCCCTTTAGTGAGGCACAGTTATTAGAAGTCTCCTTACAAACCTTTGACTCTGAAAAGATCTTTCTGCCATTTTTCCACCAAAACTGGGGTGTGTACGTTGGCACTTACAGGTAAAGGAAATCATCATGCCAGCCTGGCAACCTGAGTTCTATCCCTGAACCCCATATAAAGGTAGAGGAGAGAATGAAGTCCACAAAGCTGTCCTCCAGCATCCATACTATGAACTGTGGCTTGCATGCATGCATACAGATGCCCATGTGCATACACATGAACACACACACACATGCCCACACACAGACACATACATGCACACACATGCACATGACTAAAACAATAAAAAATAACTTATTTTTTTAAACTAGAGTACATCAGTCACTTAGCCAAATAAAGACAATTTGAAGCTCAAAATGAATGACAGTGATGATTAATAACACCATAAATATTTTTTAAATTGTCAACTTGTATTGATACTAAAATGATTTTGAAACAGAAGGCAGCAGAAGTCTTAAACAGATGAATGCCAATAAATTTTAAGAAATGATAGGAAAACAACTGCCAATTTAACAAGTACCATAGCAATTGATTCAGGCAAGAATCATGGTCAGAGGGGGCTGGGAAAATGGCTCAGTGGTTAAGAGTGCTGGCTTTTTTCAAGAAAACCAGGGCTCTATTTCCTATACAGCAGCTCATAAGTATCACCAGGCAGGCCAATGGTATATAGATATGTGTGCAGGCAAAACACCCATACACATAAAATGAATCAAAAATGTTTTCTTTTAAAAGAATCACTGACAGAGACTAAAATTGCTGAACAAGGGTTGTTGGGAATTGGGTATGCCCAACTACAATAGAGAAATCTGGTGGGTACCACCTTAACTTGGTGGCCTGAAGGAACATGAACATGTAGAAGGAAGGATGCTATGCATCTATTGATCTGATAGACTGATAGACTACCACACCCCAATATCTCAGTCAAAAAATATTTTCCCTGAAAATGCTCAGGTTGCCAAGTTAAAAGATTATCTTCCAAGTACATAGCAAGGATCCTTTAAAATATTCAGAAGAAAGGGAAACACAGAAATAAAACCAATGTAGCAGAATGTTAGGATCAGTGAAGTGAATAAAGCTGTTCCTTATCTTGCGTCAGTTGGAACCTTGTCTAAAGGTTTGATAGTAAGAAGAAAAAAATTAACATGAACAGCAGTGGAGAATAGAAATAAAAGCATGCAGAAGAATGTGGAAAATTATGGAGAACCAAGAAAAATACTGGAAGTAGTATAAAATAATATATTCTTGTAACCTCTGCAAAAGAGAAGGGAGTTAGTGTCTATTCATTTGGTTAAATACTTGCTGAGAATCTATGGGTCCAGCACAATCTAGCTGTCAAAGCCAGAGGTGGTTTAGCAGGTAGAGGGGCTTGCTGCCAAATCGCGATGACATGGGTTCAATCCCCAAGCCACTTATACACGAACTGTCCAATCTTTAGTAAATTCTTGCTGGATATTAAAGCTTCTTTTCATCATTTAAAAATATCTCCACTAAAAACTCAAAGACTCACTTTCGAGAGTTAAGAAATATGTCAATGCCTGTAAAGACAACTCTCAGGTGGGGGTAATCTTAGGTGTGTCCAGGGGAGGGGGGACTCACATCTCATGCATTAACAAGGAATGCCCTGGCATTTTCAGAAATATTTCAAACTTCACGTGACATCATCACAATCACTAAGAGGCTCTAATCAAATTCTATGCATGGTTAATCTTACCTTTTTTTCAGCATGATAAACTGAAAACCATAGTTTCTAGGCTTTTTTTTTCCCCCTTTAGAGGAGAAAATACTTGATGTTGATTTTTTTTTTCAATTCAACAGTGTTAAGTTCTGGACCAACAAGATGAAAGATTCTACCCATCAAAAGTGAAAGTAGTGAATCCAAGCAGGCCAGTTAGGGAAAATGGTCACTTTCCCTCTTTGAAGATACAGGATGAATACTTGATGCACTATGGATATAACCCTAGTATCTAGCTTGACCTCCACTCTATGAATGTGCTGCATGACTTCCTGGCCACACATCGCTGCTTTTCTTTTAGCCACTGAGCTGAAATACAAGATATTGCCAAAGACACTTCTTCAGATGCCCAACACCATGGGCAAAGCTTGTGAAGGCTTCTGACTTTAAAGAGAGGATTCCAACAAACACTTTACCTATAGGAATTTCCCAAGCCACAGAATTCACAGACAGCAGCCAATTGTTTTTGAAGTCCTCATGCTAATGCAAATTCTACACCTCAAAACTCCTCATTCCAGGAACCTTTCCCTGTGAGAAGGAAGCACCAGCAGGCTTAGACATCAATGCCCAGTGAGAAGAGGAGATGAAACTTTTCTGTATTGAGGCTCAACAGATGAAGATAGATTCCTCATTTCAATATTTCTTGTTGCCCATCAACTTCCCAGTTGCAGAAAGCCCTGACCGTCACACTTCCCACTAACTGAACTCAGCAGCTCAGCGTTTGTATCTCATTCTCTTGCATCCCTAGAAAACAAGCTATCTCCTCTAAAACTCTCATAGGATGCAAAGCCTTCAGAAGTCAGAGCCTGCTGTCTTTTTCTAAATTAGACCCTGCCAACAAAACCAGTAGGAATACTCTCCGGACCCATGCCATGGATTCTGGATGTCTCCCCCATTAGTCATGGCCCTCTTTTATGTCTGCTTTGTTCCTATCGTCTAATGTGCTAATGAGCTTTCTCATTACTCTCTGACCTCCAAATAACATCTTTAAACTGGAATTTCCTCTTGAAAAGAATGTTGACAAATTTTTTTTTAGCTGCTATGAAAGTTACAAGTAATGTCTCTACGATAGCTGCAGTTATCAAGATGCCAATAGGCATGAGATAAAGTAGGCAGTGAGATCTGACACAGTAAAGAATAGCACAGTCTTGTTGACATCCAGTGAGCATTTATTTAATCCTATTTCACTTGTGTCTACTTTCATCACCAATAACTAATTAACTGACACTAAGTTATGTAGGGCCTAAATAATTTGGACTTTAAACATCTCTTTGGTTTCAAATGCACTGCTGTGTGAATTCATAAGCTACACAATTCAACCACCTCACTGGCACATGGCAAGTTCAAGCCCAAAACGTTCATGTGATTTGCTAGCTATTACCTTAAGGGAATTCTAACAAGTAAAAATAAAACTCATCACTTCCAGTATTGAACTTTCAAAACTTCAAGGAAACAAACAAACAAACAACCCAACAGGTATGAGAGACACGGGGCAGGACAAATGGCTTAGAATTTGAGAGCAAGTACTGTCTGACAGCACAGAACTGCCCGTAACTCCAGTTCCAGGGGATCTAACACCTGAAGCCTCTGAGGCACCAATCCTCATGTGAACATATCCATGTTCACAGGTAAACATATATAATCACAAATAATTAAAATAAATACTTTGTTAAAGATGAATGATATGCCCATTATCTGGGGGTGGGAGAGGAGCTGGAATTTTTCCAGACTTATATTGGTAGATTCTACTTAATCCAGTTAACTTGGCATGACTGCATACCACTCTATCCTCAATGCTGGAATCAGGGGGCCACTCAACTGACTCTGAGGATCCACGCCCCAGAACTAGCTTGCCAGATACTAGAACACATCAAAGGCAGGACTCAGCATGTCCACACCCTTGACCATGTCTGTCAGTTTTCAGGTGTCTCTTAATGCCACACCTTTGGAACATTCCATTTCCAGAAAGCTACAACAGTGAGATTGGAGTGTCTATCAGCATATTCAGTACATATATACATTAGCATTCAAAAGCAGACTAATGCCCAATTATATATGCATATATTCAATGTATCAACACTTACAGACCCTTTAACTCTAATGGAAGATACTTTGAAATTTTATTAAAGCAAGTAGGGACTTATTAGTAAGCTAAGACCATAGAATTACAAATTAAACCTAAGTAACGTTTATATAAGGGAAAACATTCATCCAGATCTTCAGGAAAAAACAACCCAGCTCTAAGCCCTATGATAAATGCTTGACGGGGACTTGGAGCCAGATGGTCTGGGCTCTGAGCCAGGCTCCACTACTCCCTATGTGACCTTAACTGCTCAGCTATAAAGTGGATATTATTAAAAGTATCCAGCAAGGAGTGGAACCAGAACTTGGGATAACTGAAGCTTACAATATGAGCATCTATCGCCAGGCTTAGACTGTGTGTAGCTACAGTTTGGCCTTTTCAGAACTTTGGAAGTAGCCAAGGAAGAGGAGGAGAATCTTCAGGCAGGGCTTTTGCCTTCGTGCTGTAAATCCATCTTCATGTCCACTGTAGAAGCTTCCAAGGGGGACTGAATAAGATGGGGAATGTGAAGCCTATGACATCTGGGGCACAGTAGGTACTTTATAAACTTACTGCTAACATTCATCAGATAACACTACACTAGAGTAACAGGTACCATAGGGAGAGTGTGATGAAAATGTGAGAACCATCCCTGGAAAGATGAAGGCCTCACGTGGCTGCATTCCTGTTCTCGGTGCCTAAGTCCACCACCATCACCCTTCTGCCCAAAAGAAGGGCTGAAAGGAATCTGAAAAGACAAGGCCAAGAAGACCACAGAGAAGATGCACAATGCTGTTCATGGAATCGCTACTCCAAAGCCTGAGTCCAAGGCTTAAAGCACCCTTACAGAGAAAGAAGAGAAGGTAGATAAAGAGAAAAGGGAAGAGCTGTAGCTAGCAAGGGCACAAATGAGCCTACAGAACCTGGAGATGCTTAGGGCAGTGGGCACATGCTCAGCGACTATGCTTCATGTTCCTACAAATCCTGAAATACTGTTTCTCAAACTTTTAATCCCAGCATTCAGGAGGCAGAGGCAGGCAGATCTCTGAGTTCTAGGCCAGCCTCGTGTACAGATGGAGTTCCAGGACAGCCAAGACTATACAGAGAAACCATGTCTCCAAGAGGGGGGCTGGAGATAGGAGAGGAGAGGAGAGGAGAGGAGAGGAGAGGAGAGGAGAGGAGAAGAAAGGAAAGAAATACTGCTTCTCAACAAGTTTTACAAATTCAGAATTTTGTTTACATTTTAAACGCTTTGTTATTAGCACATGGAACTCTTCATATATAGTGGGGGTGAAGCATATGTCACCAACACAGCATCTCCCAAGCTTGATTAATGCATGGAAAACATTAATGTGTTGAAAACACCAAAACTCCTGATGGCCTTCAGACTTCCTTTTTGCTCCTGGGCTGAGGGGTTTTGACATTCACATTGATAGTCTCCTTGGCATAAGCGCCTGTGGTACAAGGGGGTGGGTGGGGGTGGGGAACGACAGTCCAATTTCAATTCTATGTTTTCCTCTTCCTCCCTCATCAATACAGATGTAACTCCTTCAAACCAAGAGACCTGCTGGGACCTGTCCCTCTAAAAGAAATTTTGCTAGTGTGTTAGACAATCTGAACTTCACAGTGATGTCACTGAGATTGTGTCCCTCATAAGAGCAATGGTTCTTGTTCAAGACTTCAGACTGATAATTCTGCCCGTTTCATTTCATTTTTGAAACTCAGAGTCAAGATGGGCTGTAGTGGCTCACACGTTTAATCTTAGCTCTCGGGAGGCAGAGGAAGGCTGGTTGATGTTTCCCTATAGCCATTGAAAGTAACTAGCCTTACACCCAGAATGCCTCTGGATGTCTATCTCAGGCTAGGATGTACCTCACATTGTTAAGAATGAAACAATCTGGGGGCTGGTGAGATGGCTCAGCGGGTGGGAGCACCCGACTGCTCTTCCGAAGGTGATGAGTTCAGGTCCCAGCAACCACATGGTGGCTCACAACCATCCTTAATGAGATCTGGCACCCTCTTCTGGAGTGCCTGAAGACAGCTACAGTGTGCTTACATATAATAAATAAAATAAATCTTTAAAAAAAAAAAGAAAAAAAAAGAATGAAACAATCATGCTGCCCACTTCTGTCACAAGTATGGTAGCAGCAGCAACTCCATGACCTACCAGATGCTCTGAAAACCCTATTCTATGTTCTACATCATTCAAGAAATAACTTAGAAGGCGATACAAGGATTAAAACAGCCATCTCACTGTGATGTATAATTCGATAAGATACAAGCTAGCATCTATGCCTGCCTTCTCCTTCCCTCCTCCAGTCTTCTTGTCTCCTGCCCCAGTCCAGGCAGATGTCAACAGCATACTCTGCCACTTTTGGACAGAAAGACATGTTTATTATCGAATTAACATTTCCTTGAAAAGTCATGCTGAATCCATCCCATATCACCTACAGTAAAATTTGGCTGCTCCAAATCCCTAGATATGAATACTCTCAGATTCTAACCACCACAGAGTTCTGTTATTCTTAAAGATGGCCCAGGAGGGTGCTGATCATTAGAACTAATTCTGCTCATCTAAGCACCCTCTCTTGTCAAATAGAAAAGAATGCATGTAAGCGCTCAGGTCAGGGAAGGGGCTCAGTGATGATGGTACACTTGTCTACCATGGGTGATACTTAGGTTTGACCCCTGGAACACTACAGAGGGGGGTGTGGGAGAGGCAGGGCAGGGGCAGTGAGGACTTACGCTGACTCTGTTGCCTGCCTATGGATCCGGCTCCCCTATCTGGGCTGTCTTGTCTGGCCTCAGTGGGAGAGGATGTACCTACTCCTGCAGTGACTTGAGATGCTAGGGTGGGTTGGTTTCTGGAGAGGGACCTCCTTCTTCTCCTCAGAGGCGAAGGGGAAGGAGAGAGGGGGAGGGACTGTGTGAGTAAGCAGGGAACTGGGAGGAAAGGAGATGCTGTGATCAGGATGTGAAATAAATAAATAAATAAATAAATAAATAAATAAATAAATAAATAACTCCACATTACTCTGCCTGGCACCCCAAAGAATCTGGGAGCTAAATATTTGTTGACTCGTTGAGTGTAGTGATGCTTGCCTACTTTTGGGAATTCTGTGATAGCTCACAAAAAATAAGTTGTGGAGCCTAGAGAGATAGCTTAACAGCTAAAGTGTCTGCCATACCAGGTATGGTGTTGCACATTTGAAATTCTAGCACTCAGAGGCAGAGACAGGTAGATCCATGGGACTCTGTGACCAGCTAGCCTGACCTAATCAGCAGGCTCCAGGCAACTGGGAGACACCCAGGCACGCATGCACGCACATGTGCACATTCAGAGATACCTACATGGTCTAACAATTTCTTTAAGGACACAAGAAAGTCAAATTAAAATATATAATCTATTGTCCCCCCAAAAACCAAAAAACAAACAAGCTAAAACAAAAACCAAACCAAACAACAGCAACAGAGCCTACTTCTAAATAAAGCCTCTACTTTGACCCCAGTTGATTTGGACATTCACCTTTGGAATGAATCCCCCACATTGACCTGCACTTCTCTGAGTCTGAACTCTCTAAGAGTACAGTTGAATGAAACCAAATGTGTCCACCCTGCCCAGAAGGCCGCTCTGAGAACAGCATTGCAGCAGCACTCAGTTCAGCTTACCTGCACCTTCCTTTGTGAACTGTGCCTGGATCCAGCAAGTCCGCATCATAGCAGAGGTGAAAGATACCGCAGGCCCATAATATGTGTCAGGCTACTAAGGCAGATTCCCCCTAAACATGCTTTTGACACAGCCAAGATCTCCCAAGTCTTCAACTTTCAACACAAGAGAACATCAGAAGGCCATGCTGAGCACAGCAGGAATTATATATAGAAACCAGCCAGAGTTAAAACAGGACGCCTTCCTCTTGCCCATTTCCTCGAGGAAACTCTATGCCCCACCCAGCCTTGTTCATAACAGGGCACTTGTGCATGGATCCAGGATATGCAGACTCTAGGAGAGTACAAGACATGAAATGTAGCTGCAGGTCTGTACCAAATGGTGACTCGAAGGTTACTGACTAGAGATACATGAAAAGACATAAATGGTTTGTGATGTGCTAGGACCAAGGTTAGTACAGTTAGTCTGCTCTGTAAAGCTGGATTCCAGAGGTACTGTGTGTGTGTGTGTGTGTGTGTGTGTGTGTGTGTGTGTGTGTGTGTGTGTGTGTGCTTGTGTGTGTGTGTG